>PVJC01050656.1:0-11718 GCA_004026665.1 Murina feae | reverse complement strand
TTGACTGCATGGTTTATTTTTTGTCTTTACACATCAACTTTAAAACTTAAACACTAAATTTTTTTAAACTGTAAAAGAATGTTAAATTTTAGGATTAAATGACTATTGTTAAGATCTCATTTAGTTTTATTGCAGACTGGCCTTTGAGGAAAAGTAATACATGGCCTTAAATACCACTAGGTACTTTAAAACCAAATTAAACTGACTTCATAGAAATATACTGGAAGGGAAGGCAGAAGAACGCATTTAAAAGAACTTACCTCAGAGAAACGGTCAAAATTAGACATGTCTTCATCTGAATCATCTTCCCAGTCTTTCCAATTATTGAAGTCCACACTAAGCCAATTAAGCTATAGACCAATACAAACATCATCCTGTGATTAGGTTAACTTACACTCATTGGCATGTGCCTTAAGACTACATTTTTTTGAACTGTGGGTTCACACCCACTAGTGAGCCATGGAATTACCACAAATGCAGTTTTATGAAACTCCTTTCAATTGTTAAACAAACTTACTTCTTAAAGCAACAACAAAAATTCATTGGTAGAAACTATGCTATACCTGGTTAACTTATTTTTTATTTAGTAGCACCAAAATATGTGAGTATCCCTCTTGAATGCAAAGACTCTCCATCAACTAGAAACTGATCTTGTTCTGACCTCATTTAGCTTTAAGTTAAAACTAATATATCTCAAAATAGAGAAAAACACAGCACGCAAGGCTGTAATATTTAATAGTACTTAGCTTTGAAACAAACACTATGCTCAAACCAAACAAATATATCTTTCATTAAAGTAAAAATGTGAAACTTTCAAAAAAAAAAAGAAAAAAGAAGAAAGAAAAAAGAAAGAAAAGAAAAAGAAACCTACCTTTGCTCTTTCTTTAGTTAATCTTGGCCATGACTGGCCAGATTCTCCTTTCCGTAAACAACATAAAATTGATCTGTCCGTTCTTTTATGCTTGGAATCCTAAAAACAAAAACAAAAGCACTATCACACCATTTATCTATTCAATATCATCCATTCCTCACCTTTCCTTTCTAATTTCTTTCCCTGCATTTCCCCAAACTCTGAAAGAAACATCCCCTAACTACTAAAAACTTCATAAGCTATCCAATTGCATAAAAAAAAACAAAAAGGACAATTTTTTTCTTCCCCGCATAATCATAGAAGTTTTTTAAAATTTCCATAGTTGCCCTGACTGGTTTGGCTCAGTGGCTAGAGCGTCAGCTTGCGGACCTAGGGGTCCCAGATTTGATTCTGGTCAAAGGCATGTACGTTGGTTGCGGGCACATCCCCAGTGGGGGGTGGTGCAAGAGGCAGCTGATTGATGCTTCTCTCTCATCAATGTTTCTAACTCTATCCCTCTCCTTTCCTCTCTGTAAAAAAAACAATAAAATGTTTTTTAAAAAATGTCCATAGTTAGTCCGGCCAGCGTGGTTGAGCACCAACCTATGAACCAGTAAGTCACGATTCGATTCCAGGCCACATGCACAGATTGCCGGGATCAGTCCCTGGTATGGGGTATGCAGGAAGCAGCCAATCAATGATTCTCTCTTATCACTGATGTTTCTCTCTCTCCCTCTTCCTTTCTCTTTGAAATCAATAACATATATTTAAAAAATTCTAGTTAGATAAGCCTCAAGAGTATAGCCAAGTCTCAACAGTGAAAATAAGAAAAAAAGAGTATGCAAAAAAGTGGTTGGGAAGGTAAAACAGCAAAGTGGTTAGAAAGGGAAAATATTGAAAAATATAAATATACCAGTTAGCCCTCTGAACTATTAAGAAAAACAGAATTAGCCCTAACCAGTTTGGCTCAGTGGATGGAGCACTGGGCTTCGGACTGAAGGGTCCCAGGTTCGATTCCGGTCGGGGGCATGTGCCTTAGTTGCGGGCACATCCCTAGTGGGGGTGTGGAGGAGGCAGTTGATCCATGTTTCTCTCTCATCGATGTTTCTAGCTCTCTATCCCTCTCCCTTCCTCTCTGTAAAAAGTCAATAAAATGTATTAAAAAAAAGAAAAACAGAATTAGTGCTTGCTAAAAAGATATGTCCACTTCCTCATGATTTAAATCAGTATCAAAGCATCAAGACTACTTACATTTGGATCAATACAGTGAAAAAGATCAATTTCATTTAAATGTTTAAAATTATCACTTCCTCCAAGACAACTGTGGGGAGAAAAAAAATTTTTTAAGTAAGCCTCTTGGAAGAGGTAAAAGATTAATACAACCTCAGTGGGAACATAAAACAAGCAAGCCAAAGTTATTCAATTATCCAAAAGTTTTGCCCAATTATGTAAAATGGAAATTTACCTGAATGTAAGTTTGGATTTTTCAAAATTTACATTAACATCTTTACTGTCTTCAACACAAAATTCAATGAAGACATAGTCCCTTCGATCGTACCACTTTGCAGAAGCAGGCTGCCTACAGAGATAAAATTAGACAAAGTTAAATTGGATTTCATTAGCTAAATATTTACATAACCTCCCAAGTTTAGCATATAAGAAACTTATTTTTCTATTCCATTAGAGCAGTGGTTCTCAACCTTCCTAATGCCGCGACCACCTCATGTTGTGGCGACCTCAACCATGAAATTATTTTCGTTGCTACTTCATAACTGTAATTTTGCTAGTTATGAATCGTAATATAAATATTTGATATGCAGGATAGTCTTAGGCGACCCCTGTGAAAGGTTGTTAGATCCCCAAAGGGGCTGGACACACAGGTTGAGAACCGCTGCATTAGAGCATTGATTATTTTGAGGTAGTTTATTACAATTTCTAACAGAAACTAAATTTTTACTCTAACAGCTACATTCCAAGTAAGCACAATGATATTGATGTTATTAAAAAAGGGATTTAAAAATAAACAATGCTCAGCAGAGTTAACCATTTAGGTAGCCCTGTCAACATTTATAAGCCACCCCTTTAGAGCTCTGCTCCTAAAATTCAATTGACAGAAATTTAAAACATCAGAAAGAACTAATCCACCATCAACTGCGATATATGTAGTATTCACCATTATAACTTACAGTGAATCCTAGGAACTGTGGGAGGAATTTAAAAGTATGAAAAATGGCCTTGGCTGGTGTGGCTCAGTTTGTTGGAACATTGCCCAGTGTACCAGAAGGGCAGAAACCCAGTCTGTGGGATTGATCCCCAGTTGGGATGCAACCAATGTTTCTCTCTTGCAATGATGTCTCTCTCTTCTTTCCTCTCTTGAATCAATGAAAAGGGGGCTCGAGAGAGGAAAGGAGTAAGGGAAATGACAGTATTTGTTCTCAAAAAGTTCTCACCTGCAGCTTTTTTCCCCAGACTGTATAAAGCAACCATGTTGTTTCTGGACAAACATCCTATGATTCTAAATAATGACACTAGATAAAGAATTAAACTTCCTGCCCTAGCTGGTTTTGGCTCAGTGGATAGAGTACCAGAGGGTCCTGGGTTTGATGCCAGTCAGGGGCATGTACCTCAGTTGCAGGCTCCTCCCCAGCCTGGGCCTTGGTCAGGGTTCATACAGGAGGCAACCAATCTATGTGTATCTCTCACCTGTTTCTCTGTTTTTCCCTCTCCTTAAAAATCAATGGAAAAAATGTCTTCGGATAAACATAAACAACAACAACAAAAGGATTTATTTACAGCCTCACCTTTATACTATCTATACATGTATCCAATACATACTATACTAGAAGCAACCTGGAATATTTGCTTCTGCCTTATCATTCATGTGTTCCTGTTTTTTACAATATAGTATTACCCCGGTCTTCATAGTTAGCTGCCTAGAGCTCTATCCATCCACTAGAATATGGCTAAAAAACTGCTAGAAGCTACATATAGTAAAATATGGCTGATTAACAATCAAAAAAGATGTGCATGTGGCCTAGTGGTTTTGCTTAGTGTCAGCCTGAGGACTAAAGCAGCGGTCTACAACCTTTTGGACCTCACGGACCACTGGTTGGCAACCGCTCGACTAAAGGATCCTGGGTTGATTCTGGTCAAGGGCACATGCCCGGGTTGTGGGCTCAATCTCCAATAGGGGGCGTGTAGGAGGCAGCCGATCAATGATTCTCATCATTGATGTTTCCTTCTTTTTTTTTTAAAAAAAAAATGTCTTTACTGATTTCAGAGGAAGGAAGAGGGAGAGATAGAAACATCAATAATGAGAATCATTGATTGGCTGCTTCCTGCACGTCCCCTATTGGGGATCAAGCCTGTACCCTAGGCATGTGCCCTTGACCGGAACTGAACCTGGGACGACCCTTCAGTCCGCAGGCTGAAGGCATCATTGATGTTTCTTTCTCTTTCTCTCTCTTCCTCTCTGAAATCAATAAAAATATATTTAAAGAAAGGATTATATGTGATAAATTCTTCAACTTTTCTGTAAATCTAAGATTATTTCAAATAAAAGTTTAAAATTCTAGTTATATGTTCAACCACTACGCATAAATCAACTCTACTGAAAAGGAATTGTTTTATTTCTAAGCTCTGAAATTCTCAAACCAATGGAGTTGTAATTTAAATCCCTTCTATACATATAAGTTACAACCAACTACTCATCAACAT
Organism: Murina feae; assembly: GCA_004026665.1. Classification (NCBI taxonomy): domain Eukaryota; kingdom Metazoa; phylum Chordata; class Mammalia; order Chiroptera; family Vespertilionidae; genus Murina; species Murina feae. The sequence continues at coordinate 7,151 of PVJC01050656.1, read as the reverse complement.
TTTTACACAACTGTTAAACTTTTACTTAAATGTTTTTACTGATTTTTAGATAGAAGGGTGGAGAGAAATAGAACCATCAACAAGAGAGACACATAGTTCGGTCGCCTCCTGCACGCCCTACTGTTAAACTTGACTAGTTAGTCTACTCTGTCTGGAACACTGGTTTCAGATCTGAATGATGGAGGTTAAAAATTACAGATAGCAGTTTCCAAAGTCCAACAAAGGTAAATTTATTTTTTAAGGCATCTATTGGCAAATTAAACAAAATAAAAACATGAACTTTATAAATGCCTCTAAAAAGGTATTTAACAAAACTGTGAACTAAGGATTCCCAACTTTTTTCTTTTAGAATGTGTGGCTGGAGTGAACACAAGAATCACAACTAATGTTTGTATATTAATATAGCTAACAAGCAATTTAGTTTTACGAAGAGATCACACATTATTTCTAGTTTTTCTTGCACAAACAGTATTTTCAATATGTGTTAACATGTTGTCATTAACTGAAAATATTTGCAAACTTAATAACTAACTTTAAGTGACTAGGCTTATAGATTTTCAAATTGAAGTAACCAGATAAGCCCTATTTTTAAAAAGCACTAATGATAACAATCTGGAGCAATGAACAGCCTAATGGCAAAATACTATTTCCAACTAAAAGAAACCAAGATTCCTACAGAGAAATAACCTCAAGTGGAAATGCAGATGACCTTGAGACATCTATACTTGAATGAAAATGAAGCTAGTGAGAACAATGAGGTCAGCCAGACCCGAGGCAACAATTAAGGTCTATCATGGTGGACAATGACAAAATATGAACATGAGCATCAGAATGACTGCTGCAGCCCTGGCTCATGTTGCTTCGTGGTTAGAGCATCATACTTCACACTTTAGGGTTTTGAGTTTCCTTCTGCCCCCTTCCCTCCCCCCTCAACTGGGGCTTCTGCTGGAGGCAATTAAGTATCTCACACCCAAGCTTCTCTTCTCTCCGCACCCCCCTCTGAAAAGCAATGTAAAAAGATATCTGCGTTAACAACAAAAAAGAATGACTGCAAATTGGTTCAAATACATTGAATATAAAAATGAAGTTCATATTGACTTAAGATACTACAGCTCCAATTTTTTTTTTTTATAAATTGGCAATTAAAGAGAAATAATTAGGCATTTTCCCTCCTTTCCCTTTATGAACCTTTATTATTCAATAGAGGCCAGTACACAAAAATCTGTGCACTTGGGGGGGGGTGTCCCCTCAGCCCCATCTGTGCCCTTTCGCAGTCTGGGACCCCTCAGGGGATGTCAACCTGCTGACTTAGGCCCGCTCCCCAAGGGAGCGGGCCTAAGCTGGCAGTCAGACATCCCTCCAGCAGCCCGGGAGCCCTCAGGGGATGTCCACTTGCTAGTGGGGAGCAGGCCTAAGCTGCAATCAACATCCTTAGCACTGCTAAGGAGGCAGGAGAGGCTCCCACCACCACGGCTGTACTGGCAGCTCTCAGTCTGACTTGTGGCTGAGCAGAGCTCCCCCTGTGGGAGTGCACTGACCACCAGGGGCAGCTCCTGCATTGAACATCTGCCCCCTGTTGGTCAGTGTGTGTCATAGTGACCAGTCATTCCCAGTCATTCTGCTGTTAGGGTCAATTTGCATATTATCCTTTTATTATATAGGATATACAGGATGATGATAACTGAATAGGACCAGTTCATGAAATTCCACTTTGGTGTGGAATATAACATGGGGAGGAAAATCACTATTTCATAGCCCTTAAACTGATCATCATTGGATGAAGCTATTAACAATGACTATATGAACAACTGATAAAGAACTTAAGATCTTAGCATCACTGAAAGTGAGATAACCAAACATATACTTCCTAAGTTCATGCAACATGATACATTCCACAGTAAACTAATTTCCATCTACAGAAAATATGAGTTAATAGAAAAAGTTAAAAGATACCACAAGGAAGCAACAAATCTAGAATGTTTCTAGATCAATGGCACAAAGAGGAGGGAAATGCTCTAGATTAAGAGACCTAAGAGTTATCAAACAAATGCAATTTGTGGCATAGTCTGCATCTTGATTTAAATAAACTAAACATAAAAAAGATGACTAAAACTGCGGACATCTGGATATGAACAGATATGTTAGTTTTGCTAGTGTAAAAGGCATTGCTTACCTTGTAAATGTCAAAATTGTGTATTAAGAATCTACCCTAATAAAAGAGTAATATGCAAATTAACCATAACTCTGAGACACCTAAGCCATGCCCACTAGCCAAGCCACGCCCCCAGGCAATCAGAGCAGCTGTATGCAAATTAACCCAGCCAAGATGGAGGCTGGGAGCACAAAGCTAGAGCAAACAGGAGGCTTCCGTTGCAACTGCCTGCCTAGGCTGGCTGGGCCTCTGCTCATGGCAACAATGTTTCAATTATAGAAGCCACAGAGCTGAAGCAAAGAGGAGGCTTCATTACCTGCCTAGGCCTCCGCTCAAGGTAACAAAGTTTCAATTATATAAGATAAATAAACCCAGAAACCTGATTCCAGCCAGCCTCGCTAGGACATTGGGTCAATAGCTGTGGGCAGCCTGAAGACAGCCCTAAGCCCCTCACCCAGGCTGGCCACACCCTCATGGGGTGAAGGTTCCCACTAGGGGGCTTGGCCAGCCTGCAAACAGCCATCAGCCCCTCACCCAGGCTGACCAGGCACGCCAGCAGGTGGACATCCCCTGAAGGGTCCCAGACTGCTAGAGGGCACAGGCCGGGCTGAACCCTCCCTCTGACCAGTGCACAAACTTTTGTACACCAGGCCCCTAGTCTATATATAGTAATGGAACAGGAGCACACTAATAGTGACCTGGTTATTAAAATGGCCATATCAAAAACCAAGTATATAAGCTCTTCAGTTTCTATTCACATTAAGGACATTGGGACCAGGGAAGAATCTTTTTCCTTTCCTCAAATTCATATTAAGTAATCTAGAGTTCTATCACTGTTATGGGCTTAATCATGTCTCCCACCAAATTCATATGTTAAAGTCCTATACCAACAATCCCTCAGAATGTGACTATTTGGAAACATCTTGAAAAGGTAATTAAACCTTAGCCGGTTTGGCTCGGTGGATAGAGCATTGGCCTTCAGACTGAAGGGTCCCAGGTTTGATCTCGGTCAAGGGCATGTACCTTGGTTGCAGGCACATCCCCAGTAGGAGGTGTGCAGGAGGCAGCTGATCGATGTTTCTCTCTCATCGATGTTTCTAACTCTCTATCCCTCTCCCTTCCACTCTGTAAAAAAAAAAAAAGTAATTAAGCCCTGGCTGGGTGGCTCAGTTGGTTGTAGTGTCATCCCATACGCCAAAAAAGGTTGTGGTATCTGGGAGCATATGGAAGTCAACTAACTGATGTTTCTTTCTCCAAAACATATCTCAAGTGAGGATTAAAAAATAAAAAGGTAATTAAGGTAAAATGAGGTCTTAGGGTAGGCCACAATCCAAAATGACTGGTGTCCTTAAAAGAGATTAAGACTCAATTACAGCCTGGCCGGTGTGGTTCAGTGGTTGAGCATCGACCTATGAACCAGAAGGTCACCATTCTATTTCCAGTCAGGGCACATGCCTGGGCTCAAACCCCAGTAATGGGTGTGCAGGAGGCCTGTATATATGATTCTCTCATCATTGATGTTTCTATCTCTCTCCATTTCTCTATGAAATTAATAAAACATATATATATATAAATTTTTTTAAAAAACACAACTACAGAGGGAAGACCCTGTGAAAACAGGAGAAAATGGTCATCTATAAGAAGGAAAACCAAGGAGCAAGGTCTCAGAAGAAACCAACCTTGCTGACACCTTGATCTCAGACCAACACCCTCTAGAACTGTGAAAAAATTAACTGTTTGAGTCTCCTAGCCTCTGGTACTTCCTTTTGGCAGCTTTAGCAAGTTAAACAATAATTTTCCTAATACAATCATTTTACTAATAATAAAAACAAAATTTAAAAATTAGGCTCTGGCCAGGTTGCTCAGTTGGTTAGAGCATCGTCCATACATGCCAAGGTTGTGGGTTTGATCTCAGGTCACAGCACATACAAGAAGCAACCAATGAATGCATAAATTAAGTGGAACAATACATTGATCTCTCTCTTGCAAGTCACTTTTTAAAAAAAGACATGGGAAAAAGTGTAAATAATCTAAACCAGGGTTGGTCCAGGAGCCAAAAATGGTTTCAATATTTTTAAAGTTGTAAAAACAAGAATGGGGCAGAGATATTTGTGGCCTGTAAAGCCTAATATTCACTAAGTGACCCTGATCTAAACCACCAAAAATATAAGGGGAGGACCCCTACACAACCTAAATCGATAATAAAACATATATTCACTCATTTGAAAGGGAAATTCAATATTTATGAAATCCTTTTGTTTTCAATGAGGATCACACTTTTTTCTATTAAACCAGGTAAAGGTTGATTTAGCTTTAAACATAGCTCCTAAGTTATATTGGATCTAACTTTATAATAACATAGAGGCTTCATGCACTGGTGCACGATTGGGTGGGGAGGGCTCCAGGGCATGTCCAGCCCATACCCAGTCCCGATTGGCTGGACCTGAGCAGCAAGCTAACCTACTGACTATTAGTCAGAGTGTCTGCCCCCTGGTAGTCAGTGCGCGTCATAGTGACTGGTCAAACAAACAGTCAGACACTTAGCATATCAGGCTTTTATTATATAGGATTGGCAAAATTTGTAACTAATATGCAAGTCTGTTAATTCATTTTAATAGCAGTATACTTATAGGATGCAAAAATCTTTTTCACCTCAGCATACATATAATCTACTGCTTAAAAGTACAATCAAAAAACACCCTAAAAAGAGACATCCCAAGTTCGTCTGACAAAAACATCAGAGCTCCACACCAGGGCTATGTCAATTCAAGTAATTAAATTTTGCGTAACTTTAAATTCTCTTCTATAGTTTTGACTAAAATTCCTTAGACTTGTCTTAAAAGGAGGTGCTTTAGGTGATGAGGTTAGAGTTTTATGGGATTAGTACCTCATAAGAGACTCCAGTAGAATGCAGATTGTTTTGAACTAAAGGCAACTTTAGCAGCAAGCTCAGGAGAGGCTTCCGTCTCCACCCTTGACTGCCTAGATCAGCAGTTCTCAACCTGTGGGTCGAGACCCCTTTGGCGGTCGAATGACCCTTTCACAGGAGTCACCTAAGACCATCCTATATATCAGATATTTACATTATGATTCATAACAGTAGCAACATTACAGTTATGAAGTAGCAACGAAAGTAATTTTATGGTTGGGTCACAACATAAGGAACTGTACCTAAAGGGCCAGAAGGTTGAGAACCACTGGCCTAGATGATTAATTAGAGGCCTTACCCAAAAGAGATTATCAGAGATAGCTTTTGACATATCTATAGGGAAGGGCATAATTCTATTTACTAAAAGTCTGATCCTATCATCCTGCAATGAGCATCCTTTTGAAGCCTCCAAGGCATCTTATCTCATCCTTATGCCTTATATATCCATGTTCCCTTGCTATCTCTGAAACTCTCCTGCATGTGAAATTCCCATACATACATATGTACAGTAGGTCCTTGGGTTACATCAGAGATTCCTACGGCAGGCGCGATGTAACACAATTTTTGCCGTAAGTCGGAACCCACCTACATAAGCACCTACGTCGCTCACGTGGAGCATGTACACAGCAGTAATGAAATGAAACAGTAAAAAAAAAAAATTAAAAGAAAGATAACAATTCCTGACCTTTACTTGTGGTAAATAAATAATAAACATATAGCATAATGTATATATGTTGAAATGATGGCAAAAAATTTTTTTTTAAATAAATACTGTAAATGGGAGATCGCGACGTAACCCGAGGACTGTGTGTATTAAATTTGGTCCTTTGCTCTAAAAAAAAAAAAAAAAAAATCATACAAAAGAGATCTCAAACCCTAGCCCCTTCCCATTGCTATGAGGACACAGTAAGAAGCAATGAATCAGGAAGAAGGCCTGCTCAGTGGTTGAGCATCCATCTACAAACCAGGAGGTCATGGTTCGATTCCTGGTCAGAGCACATGCCTGGGTTGTGTGCTTGATCTCCCAGTAGGGGGCTGCTCAAGAGGCAGCCGATTAATGATTCTCTCTCATCACTGATGTGTCTCTCTCTCTCTCTCTCTCTCTCTCTCTCCTCAAGAGGCAGCCGATTAATGATTCTCTCTCATCACTGATGTTTCTCTCTCTCTCTCTCTCTCCCCATTCCTCTCTGAAATCAGTAAAAGTATATGTTAAAACAAAAAAACAAATTGGTAGTATGGGCATGTAAAAAGTACATCAAGGGGAATATGGAGTGTAGTCAAAATATAACTATGTATGATACCAAGTGGGTACTGAAAACATCAAAAACATTTTATAAAGTAATGAAGTATCAAGAACATTTGTATGATTATCTAACCATTATGCTACACACCTTAAACTAATAATCTACTCTATAAAAGCGAAATATTAAAATTAACTGTTTCTCCGAGACAGGGTAAGCCACGCCCACCAGCCAATCAAAGCGGCTGTATGCAAATTAGCCCAGCCAACATGGCGGCTGCCACTCACGGACCTGAGTAAAGGGCAGTTTCCATCGCGGCAGGAGCGAAAGTGAAGCTGCGCCCGCTCAGCTCAGCTCCGATTAAACTGCCTCTAGCAAAACACAGCTTTGAAACATTTGAAACAATGTAACAATCATAGAATCCTCCAGAGCTGAAGGAAAGAGCAGCTCCGGCCTAACCAGTAAAAGTAACAATTGTTTCATTATAGACGCTGCGAGGTGAAGCAGAGGAGGCTTCCTTAGTTAGAAGGCCGCCTTAAAGGAACAGTGTATCAATTATAGAAGATAACTCCAGGCCTTCAAGGAACAGCATCAATTATAGGAGATAAATCACAGAAATCTGCGTCCAGCCGGCCTTGCTGGGACGTTGGGTCAATGGGAGCTGTGGGCAGCCTTAAAGCCCCTCACCCAGGCTGTGCAGGCACGCCAGCAGGTGGACATCCCCCGAGGGGTCCCAGACTGTGAGAGGGCACAGGCTGGGCTGAGGGACCTCCCGAGTGCACAGAGCGGCTGCAGGGCGGGACAGTGCAGGACCCAGGACCCGTGAGTG
>PVJC01050655.1:0-11735 GCA_004026665.1 Murina feae | reverse complement strand
GCGGGGCACCGGGGAGCAGGAAAGCAAGGCTGCAGGGGCCGGGGTCCTTCTTGGCAGCTCCTCAGACCCCTTGGCGGCACCGGGAAGTGGGAAAGGAAGGCAGCAGGGGACGGGTGAGTGGGAAAGAGTTGGTGGCCTGCTTGGTGGCTTCCCAGGTCCCTTCCGGGGATCAGGGAGCAGGAAAAAGCTGGCCTGACCATGAGGCAGGGTTTTCCCTGCTTTCTGGTGGCTGGAGGAAGATGGGCAGTAGGCAAGCTTGGGAGGCAGGCCGCACCCAGCCCTGGCCACAGCTCAAAAAAGAGAACAACATGCAGGGAGGGCAAGAGTCTGAGAGATCAACATAGAGGGGGTGCCTGCTCCAAGCCTCCACAGTGTGCCTGGTGGCAGGTCCCCAGCAGGTAGACACACACAGGAGGACTTCTCTGAGCCTCAGATGCAGCTGGGGGCAGGTCCCCAGTGGCCACACACACACACACACACAAAAGGCGCCTGGCAGACTGGGGCCATCATAGGACATCCACTGAGGGGTCCCAGACTGTGAGAGGGCACAGGCCGGACTGAGGGACTCCCCTCCCTCCACCCCAAGTGCACAAATTTTTGTGCACCGGGCCCCTAGTGTTACCATAAAAAAGAAAGAACTCTCACCATTCACAACAGCATGGATGGACCTGGAGAGCATTATGCTAACTGAAATAAACCAGTCAGAGAAAGATAAATATCACATGATCTTACCCACTTGTTGAATATAATGAACAACATTAACTGATGAACAAAAATAGATCCAGAGACAGAGAAGCATTGAACAGACCATCAAACCTTAGAGGGAAGGCAGGGGAGGGTGTATGTGGGGAGTAAGAGATTAACCAAAGGACTTGTATGCACACATATAAGCATAACCAATGGACACAGACACCAGGGGAGTGAGGGCTTGTGCTTGGGGATAGGAGTGGCCTGGGAGAGGTCAATGGGGAAAAAAGGAACATACGTAATTCTTTGAACAACAAAGAATTAAAGAAAAAGAGAGAGGAAAAAAAGAAGATCCACTTACTGAACAATCCAGTGGATGTCAGGTGAACATCATATGCTGTTAGTCTAGAGGAAGATAGGATCAGATTTCTAGAAGGACACAGAAAGGTGTCAAGGATGAGGGGAGATTAAGCAGGGCTCTCCATAAATTTCCGTGCAGGAGCAAAATGGGACTTAAGGGAGGTAAGCTCTGCATCTGCCTGGAGTGTCTTTTCCAAGTGTTTGTTCTGCATGTAAATTCTAATCAGCTTAACCCCTTGCTGACCAGTCACGAGATAGTGTGTGTCTGCATTTGTGTTAATTTAAGTATTTTAAAACTAGACATTCCTTTCAGACCTTAAAATTACTTAAATTTAAATTAATGTAAGTAGAGACACACGTTATCTCGTGACTGGTGAGCAAGGTGTTAGGTGAGTCCTTTAAAGAAACTTCTCTCTCAGTCAGTTTTCAATGGACCTTTCCTTGTTCTCATAACATAAGTCTCATTCTATGTCATCATCTCATTGACTTATTTTTTTACTCCCGGATGTTTTCTTCTTTTTCCTTTAAGTATTCACCTTTTTAAATCAAAGATACATATTCCCATATAATACTTTAAAAATCCAGATTTATCTACATGGTGTGTTATGCAAAACAGCACTTTCCACAGCCTCCTACCCTTTTTCCTCTCTCTAGAGGCAGGTCTTTTTACCTCTTCTAGCTGCTTCCCGGTCTCTAAAAACATGGCCGTATTGCTTCCTCTTGATTTGTCAGTTTTGTCGTTACTCCTTGGCTTCCCACTGTGTTGTGTGGAAGATGAGGTTTTGCTTTATTACTCCCCCAGCCCCAAAACTAGATACACAGGCACATCCTGTCTTCCCCATCCTTCCAATATAATTTGTCATAACTTTGGTTAGATCAGTATCTAGTGTTTAAATTATAACTATGTACAGCAGTGAATTTGATGCATCTACTTGGCTAGGCTATTTGGTCAAGCACAAGTTTAGATGTCACCATAAAGATTTTTTAAACATTAACATTTAAATCACCAGACTTTGGATAAAACAGATTATCCTTCCTAATGTGTTTGGCCTCACCCAATAAGTTGAAAACTTTAATAGAAAAAAGACTGGCATCTCTTGAGGGAGAGGAAATTCTGTCTCCAACTGCCTTTGAACTGAACTGCAACATCAGGTCATTCCTGGGTCTCTATTCTGCTTACCTGCCTTACAGATTTCGGACTTGCCCCACAATTGTGTGAGCCAATTCCTTAAAATAAATCTAAGTCTCCTCCTGAGACAGGCAAATGCATGAGGTAATCTCTCAATTTCATCTTCCTGAATTAGTATGTAACAATAGGACAGTTTCGTGGACAACCTGGACAGTCACACAAGACCCTCTGCTTGGCTTAATGCCCTATTGTCATCATCTTTAAATTCTTAATAATTAAAAAAAGAGAAACGTCGTATTTTTATTTTGCACTGCACCCTCCAAATTATGGAGTCAGTCCTGTTGACTAGAGCTTTCTGATTTGATCCAGTCTAGACAGATGTGCAGCACTCATCTGAGTATTACCTAAATATCTCCCTTCACCAATCCTAGGACTTACCTTTACTAGTATCTTTCTCCTATTCCCCCGCCAAAATAAGTGTCTTAAAAGTAGGTCCATTATTCATTTTTATCCCCAAACCTAGCAGAGGGCTTCTAGCACAAGGAGAATAGATAAAATCAAGGTTGAAATATTTAAACAGAAGAGGGGGAGGGATGTACTAAGACTCTCTAAGAAGAAGAATTGTATGAAGAAATCAGGGAGGTGGGAATGTGTCGCCTGTGGATGGGACGCAGTGAGGAAAACACCACAATTGGGTCAACAAGGGCATATTGGAACCAATGGAAAATGATTTGAAAATTATGTGGGAACCACATTGTAGAGCGGCCCCAACACCAGGCTAGACATTTTCCGTAGATTTGTAGGCCCCCCAGGACTTATTTCTCCATCTAATGTCATCTGATATGTGTAGTTAGAAGAACTCCAGCTGGGTAGAATTTCACACTTTCCTTACTTGGCACTGAGGTAGGTGAATGGAGTAGGATGGGTGAGGGAGAGAGCCTAGCAACTGAAAAAAAAAAAAAAAAAGGAGCCTATGAAAGCATGTTTCCCGTGAATTTTAAAACCCAGCTTTGTACAGAAGCAGGAGCAAAACCGTTAGAACTCTGGAGGGTGGCCAGGGAGCTCTGGATAACACTAAATCTAGGCAGAACAACTCCAAACTGGCAGCCCTGTTATCACTAAACTCATAATTATTAACTACCGGCAATCATTAGCACCTCATATGTGCTTCTGATCTGTATGGATGCAACACCAAGAAAAGAGGGCTTTCCCTCTGGAAATGTTCACACTGTGATGACTGTTTCTGGTAAATACGAAGATTAGTTGGCTAATGGGGACATCTTGCTGTTTGAACCTCAGCCACAGCTTGTGTGATACAGAATCCTTGAGCTTTCTCCACATGCACAAAGAAAGAAAAACACCTTCCAGAATCCCCAGCGATATTGTTCCAGAAGGCATATCAGCATTCTACAAAAGAGACAGTTACAAGGTTTTGAAGGGAATTTAACTGATACTTGAGAGCAATGCATGCATTTTCCATACCACAAGGTATGTGGACATACTTTCATTGCGGCACTCTTCATAATAGCCAAAATATGGAATAAACCCAAAAGTATATCAACAGTAGAATTGATAAATTAATTGTGGTCTTATTCATACAATGGAATAGTTACAGCCGTAGAAATGAATAAACCACAGTGTACAATAAAATGAATGGATCCCACAAACAGAATGTTGGGCAAAAGATATGGAAATGTGCATATTGTATGGCTTCACTTCTATAAAGAAAATTGTCTTTTCAGATTCTCTGCCCACCGTTTGTGTTATGTGGTCTGGTTTTTGTTCATTTGTTTCATTAACCCATTATCAGATACGTGGTTTATAAGTGTTTCCTCCCTTCCATAAGCTGTCTTTTCATTTTGTTGATTGATTAATTTGGTTGTACAGAATCTTTTTAGTTAAGTTCTAGTTTAACTTGTTTATTTTTGCTTTTGTTGTTTTTGCTTTTGGTGTCAGTCCAAAAGCACATTGCCAAGACCATGTCAAGGAGCCAATCCCTTATAGTTTTGCAGTTTCAGGTCTTACATTCAGTTCCATAATCTGTTTTTAGTTGATTTTTGTGTGCATGTTGTAAGGTAGAGAGAGGTCCTGTTTCATTCTTTTGCATGTGGATATCAGTTTTTCAAAGCACCATATATTGAAGAGACTATCCTTTCCCCCTTGCATATTCTTGGGCTCCTTTGTTAAAATTAGTTGACCAGTAATGGGCTTATTTCTGTTCCATTGATTTGTGTGTCAGTTTCTATGCCAATGCTATATTGTTTTGATTATTATGGCTTTGTAATATAATGTCAAGAAGTGTGATGTCTCCTGCTTTGTTCTTCTTAATATTGCTTTGGCTATTCAGGGTCTTTGTGATTCTATATAATTTTAGGATTATTTTTCTATTTCTGTAAAAAATTTTGGGGGTGGGGGTGGGAAGAAATTAATCAAAGAACTTATATGTATATTTGCATAACCCATGGACACAGACAATAGGGCCTTGAAGGCATGGGGAGAAGGAGGGAGCAGGATGGAGGCAGTCAATGGGGGAAAAAGGGAACATCTGTAATACTTTCAACAATAAAGATATATTTTTTAAAAATGTCATTGGAATTTTGGTAGGGATTTCATTGAATCTGTAGATTGCTTTGGGTATGGACATTTTAACAATATTAATTCTCCTAATCCATAAACATGGATTGCCTTTCCATTTATTTTCATCCTCATTTTTTCATCACTGTTTTATAGTTTCAGTGCACATACCTTTTACCTCCTTTATCAAATTTATTTTTAAGTATTTTATTCTTTTTGATGCAATTATAAATGGAGTTATTTTCTTAATCTTTTCCCCCATCCGTAGGTGGTTGTTAGTGTATGGAAATGAAACTAATTTATGTATATTGATTTTGAATTCCGCGACTTTACTAAATTGGTTTATTAGTTCTATTAGGTTTAAACAATTTGTGTGTGTGTGTGTGTGTGTGTGTGTGTGTGTGTGTAGTCTTCAGAGTTTTCTCTAAATATCATGTCACCTACAGAGGAAATTTCACTTCTTCTTTTCTGATTTGGATACCTTTTTATTTGTTTTGCTTATTTGTTTGGTTCAGCCAAACTGGAGAATTAGGACTCGGGATGAAGGTCTTTGAATATGAAATGTTAACTTTATTTCTGTGTCTTAACATATGAAAACTTTTCTTAGAGGACAACTTAGATGATGCGATTTCAGTTAAGTAGATCTGAGGTCAGATGGACTTGGATAAACCATTGAATGTATCCCAGCTTCCATTTTCTCATCTGAAAATAAAGGAATGTCACCCATTTCATAGGGTCATTGTCAAGATCTAAATAAATAAAAAAAATATCAGGCACTAAATTTATTAAGTGCTCAGCCAATGCCACCTATCTAACCACTGCAGAACAGCTTTAGTTTTAACTTTAGATCTAGTTTTAAATCAAACTTCTGGAGCTCAACTGCCTCAATTCAAATTCTTGCTCACCTGAACTTAGACCAGTCATTTCATTTCTTGTTACTTAGGTTTTTTATTTGCAAAATGGAGATAAAATGGTACTGGTATATTTGGCATCAAGTAAGTGTCAGAAATTATTTTTGTTGTTATTTTACTATCAGAGTTTTCCAGAGTTTTGTTAAGTATAACTGTAGAAGCAAAGAGCAGATCACAGAGTGAAGCCACAAGTTAATTGCTAGGCTTTGCAGTGAGCACAAATGCCAGATGAGTCTGGAACTGGAATGAAGTAGGACACAAGGATTTGGAACCAGCGAAGTACTAGATAAATTAATGGAACTAAAAACTTGACAGGAGAACAACAGTGATCTGAGCTCCTGAGTGTATGGTTAATATGTATATACTAGGGGTCCAGTGCACAAAAATTTGTACACTCGGGGGGTCCCTCAGCCAAGCCTGTGCCCTCTCACAGTCTGGGACCCCTCAGGGGATGTCCACTTGCTGGCATGCCTGGCCAACCTGGGTGAGGGGCTGATGGCTGTTTGCAGGCTGGCCAAGCCCCCCAGTGGGAACCCTCACCTCATGGGGGTGTGGCCAGCCTAGGTGAGGGGCTAAGGGCCGTTTTCAGGCTGCCCACAGCTTCTCCAGAATTCGAGTCCCTACTTGGGTACCTGGCCAGCCTGGTGAGGGGCTTAGGGCTGTTTTCAGGCTGCCCACAGCTCCCATTGACCCAACATCCCAGCGAGGCTGGCTGGAATCAGGTTTCTGGGGTTTATTTATCTTCTATAATTGAAACTATGTTGCCTTGAGTGGAGGCCCAGCCGGCCTAGGCAGCCAGTTTGAACTCCATTGCTGATGCAATGGAAGCCTCCTATTTGCTCTAGCTCTGTGGCCACTGGCTGCCATCTTTACTGGGTTAATTTGCATACATTCCCTCTGATTGGCTGGTGGGCATGGCTTGGCTGGTAGGCATGGCTTAGGTGTCTCAGATGATGGTTAATTTGCGTATTACTCTTTTATTAGATTAGATAAATGTGTGTAAGAAACTAGCATTTACTTTTCTTCCATAATAGGTCCTTTGCTGCGTTATTCATTTTCTAACCATTATCTAATTTAACCTCCACAACAACCCTGGAGGGTGAGTGTTATTATTTCAATTTAAAATAAAAACAAGAAGCTTAAAGAAGCTTAAAGTCAATAGCTTAGGTAAAGTAGTTGGTTGGTGGAGGATTGAGATTGAGAGAGAGATAGATGGAACTCTCCAGCCAATAACTCTCCACTAGCCTGCCTCCCACAGTGCTGAGAGCTGAGCATTGTGGTTATTATTTCCCCCCCTTTTTAGCAGAGTCACCAGATATTACCTCTTTTAAAAATGCATTTTTATTGATTTCAAAGAGGAAGTAAGAGGGACAGAGATAGAAACATCAATGATGAGAGAGAACCATTCATCAGCTGCCTCCTGCATGCCCCACACTGTGGATCGAGCCCACAACCAGGGCATGTGCCCTGACCAGAATTGAACCATGACCTCCTGGCTCATAGGTTGATGCTCAAACACTGAGTCCACCAGCTGGACCAGATCTTATCTGGAAATGAGGCATCGTGGGATCTATTATGGCCACAAACGTACAAATGACTTGGGTTCTCATAATAGAATAAAGTATTTATTAGCAATTACTCACTATGTTTAATTGAGAGGGAAAAGCCACTTCTCTTCAGGAAGCTCACTGTGCCTACCTCCAAAATATGAGATTGCCTCAGCCAGGCCACAGCAGCACCGAGAAGACATTCCAACCTGACCTGTCCCTCAACTCCCCCCCTACTCCCTAGGAATTCAGTCCCAAGGTCTTGGCATTTTAGAGTCAAGTTGATGTCTTGCAAGGCTAAGGCTATACTGTAAGGATGAGTTCTCTTGTTCACCATCAACCATAATTCTCTTCCAATCCCCATTCTCCCTATTTATGAATAAAATGACATTTGGAATTGAAGAAGTTGTGTGATTATTGCTACAGTTTGTGGACAAGTGGGGACTTATCTAACTGACTTCTTGGTAGATAGTTTTCATCTTAGATAGTTGTTTACCTGGGCTTCACTGTAATCTTCAATTGTATAAACATTTATGGGAGAAGAGTAGGTAAAACAAATCAAATTAGGGCTAGACCCTTTAGCCTGGTATTTTTGATAGGAGAACAGGTGATTGGTCAAGAGTCAAAAATCCTCTCTGATTTCCAATAGCCTAGTGACAGTGATAGCAGTAGACCTTTCGCTAAATTTTTATACAAAACTAGGGGCCCAATGCACAAATTTGTGCGCCTTGAAAGGAACTGTGGACCACGAGGCTGCAGTGGGTACGGGGTGGGTCTTAGCCCATCCTCCATGCTCCTACCTGAGCCCTCCTGCTGTGCCTTGGTCCCCTGTGTGCCAGCAGCCATGCTCCCACCACCTCCACTCCCACACACTGAGGGCACCGGCCCCAGTCACACTGGTTGATAGCAGGGAGCAATTGGGGCCAGCGCCAGCAGTGGATGTGAGCGAGGCCATTGCTGGCAGCAGGTGCAAGAGGTGGCTGCTAGAGAAGCACTGAGAGACAATCAGGACCTGCAACCACCGCTCACACCTGCTGATGGCACTGAGGGATCGTGGCCAGCGGTGGGTGTTGGCAGCAGGTGTGAGCACCAGGCAGGACCGTGGTGCGTGGGAGCAAAGAATTTTCAGTAACCTCCCTGATGACAGTGACCAGCCATCCCCTGGTGGTCAGCACACATCATAGCAATCCATTGTTTGATTGTTCCATCGTTTGGTCTATTTGCATATTAGGGTTTTATATATATATATATATATATATATATATATATATATATATATATATATATATATAGATAGATAGATTCTAATCATTAAGACAGTTGATTCATTCTCATTTTCCCCTCCTCTCTTCTTCTACCTCTCTTCTCTATCTAGGGCTGAATCAACTTCCCAGAAAAAGCTACAATGTAACTCTAAGCCTAAATCCATGTTAGATTCACTGCACAGTATATAGTTGCCAAGTTAAGAGAGAACAGAAATTATTAAAGAATTATCCAGCCTTGTTGAGACCTGGGTGATTAGTTTCTTGAATGTTGCAGAGCCATTGAAAGCTTCCACTGCTTATTTGCAGAATTAGAAAGGCTTAGCTATTATTTCTTGTTTAACAAACTTTGACCACACTCAGACTGGGGAGATCTATACAAAAGATGTACAGGCCTAAAAAAATTAAAAAAAAAAAACTGATTAAATTTTAACCAGCTGCTGGGCAGATAGTTTGCCTGAGGCACATTTTTCAGTTTCAAAGGGTCTTTTTATTAATTTTGCATTTTGTATTTTGTTAGTGGAAAGAGCTCCCTCTTTGGGGACTGCCAAAAGCTATAGGCCGCAAATCTTCAAGCATCCCAAGGACGCTTCTGAGAATGCCAAGTAGATCTGTGTTCCAAGCATTCCCTATTACATGTGCTTTATCGGTCCTAAAAATATATTAACTTTAGGGGTGAGCTATAGGAATTAACTTCACAGGGTCCCTACTGGCTCTGCTCCGGTTAATGCGAATCCTACTATTTGTCTGTAATACTATACATGACCTTACTGTATGAACTTGAGCAATTTGCTTGCCTTCTCTGAGACTCAGGTTTCTGGTCTATGAAATAATTGGGTGAGGAGTTTATCATTTGGGGTGCTACAGTGCTGGATTAGCTGGTTTACGAGTGGTTGGGGAGTTCTGACATAATAAAACTCACATCCTTTTCTTTTTTCCCTGATAATTATATTATTAATAGCCAGAATGTATTAAAAGTTTTGTATAGCAGGTTCCACGATAAGTACTTTAGATAACATTTTAATATTGGTTATTTTCAGAGAAAATGTCTGAAATTGGCGCCATCATCATTCCCATATTACAGAGAAGACAACTCTAATTACAAGAGGTTAAGACATTGACCAGCCCTAGCTGGTTTGGCTCACTGGATAGAGCGTCGACCTGTGGACTCAAGGGTCCCAGGTTCGATTCTGGTCGAGGGCATGTACCTTGGTTGCAGGCACATCCCCGGTTGGGGGTGTGCAGGAGGCAGCTGATTGATGCTTCTCTCTCATTGATGTTTCTAACTCTCAATCTCTTCCCCTTCCTCTCTGTAAAAAATCAATAAAAAATATTTTTAAGAAAAGACATTGACCAAAGTTAAATAGTAAGTGGTGAAGGCAGGATTTGAGAACAAGACTGCTTGATGACGGCACTAATAAATTGTTCGTTTCCTTGCTCTGGATGTAAGGATCAGC
Organism: Murina feae; assembly: GCA_004026665.1. NCBI lineage: Eukaryota > Metazoa > Chordata > Mammalia > Chiroptera > Vespertilionidae > Murina > Murina feae. The sequence goes on along the minus strand of PVJC01050655.1, from coordinate 1,808 downwards.
TTCTGTTTCTGGGCCAGAAACCTGCAACTGACTTCATGCAAATATTTCCAAAATTCACATTTGCCTGGGATTGGATGTGGTGAAAATATTTATGCCAATTTAAAGCTGTCCTGAAAGATTCAGATGGGCCTCTCTCGGCTCAGGCAGCTCTAGGGTGAAGGGGGCTGCCTGCAGCATAGAGACAATTTGTGAAAAGGAGGCAAAACTCAGGGGTTAAATGGAAAATACAAACCTCTTCTGTGATGCTGGGAATTTCATAAGTTCCACTCAGGCTTCTTCAAACAGCATGAAATACAAAGTAAAAAAGTCTACCCTCAGGCTAGAATTTGTAGATGACTTACCTGCTGGAAAATATGGCTAAGTTTATGCCTGAAGACAAAGAATAGGGCTTACATTTACTAAGCAGAAGGATAAGGATATATATATATATATATATATATATATATATATATATATATATTCATACTGCAGTTTTTAATATATATTTTTTTATACATAAATATATAGTTACACCAGTGAGACTTTTTATGCCAGATCAATACCTGGCAGACTGACTTTTGCATTATTTAATGTCCTTACCTATTGGGAGGGACAGGTGCTATCAGCCTCAATATGATCATATTTCCATGGTCTTTAACTTCCTGCAGAGAATTCTTTTATTTCACTCCTGAAAGCAAATTCTCTGGGGTATGTTGCCCTACTGAGAACTGGCTTTTTTACTTGCTACTCATCTGGCTTGGGTTCTTCAATCAGGATGACTTAACCTATTGATTAAAAGGGGAGGGAGCCAATTGCACAAAGCTCTTGTGATACTTGGAGTGGAGGAGTGGGACATGTCCCAAAGGGGTCTGTTTTATTCTTTTTGAGCTAAACTCTCCTGGATTTCTATAATTATACTTGGCCTGCTATTCAAGGTACTCGAGCTAGCAAGATGGGGTAGTTGCTTGGATGAGTTCAGGAACCTCAAAGAGCTTTCAAACAAGTGTTAGATAATGAAAGGGAAACACTTGCATTTGTAATAACATTTAAAAGTCCTCTCATTTGGTAAATGCTTATAGACTTAAGAATAACTCAGAAAGAAAGGAGATGTAAACTATATTGGACACATAGTCACAGAAAAGTAGGAATTTTAGGTTCAGAGAAGTCACACAAGATTCTACAGAGAATTAGTAGCAGAGTTAAGCCTGGGACCTGTTTTGTCATTCTTGACCCAGTTCTCTTTGCAATGCACCTGCATTTCCTCGAAGTTCTAATTTGATTATGTATCTTGCGTCTATTACATTAGAGTCATTAAAGTTTAGAATTTCCGTGCCTTTCTGGTGAATTGAACCTTTATCCTAAGTAGTGATATATAATAATGCTTCCATATCTAACAATGCTTCTAAGGGTATTAGTTATCTTTGCTGAGTAACAAATAACCCCACAACTTAAAGCAACATCCATTATCTCAGTTTCCATGGAGTGTGGCTTACTGTGTTCCATAGGCTGCTATCCAGGTGTCAGCCCAGGGTCTCCAGCTTGCTGCTTACTAACCCTACTGATTTTAGGTCAGTTTCTATATTCATGTGAGCCAATCTACTCTATAAAAGCAAAATATTAAAATTAACCGTTTCTCCGAGACAGGGTAAGCCACGCCCACCAGCCAATCAGAGCGGCTATATGCAAATTAGCCCAGCCAACATGGCGGCCGCCACTCACGGACCTGAGTAAACAGCCCTTTCCATTGCGGCAGGAGTGAAAGTGAAGCTGCGCCCGCTCAGCTCAGCTCCGATTAAACTGCCTCTAGCAAAACACAGCTTTGAAACATT
>PVJC01050654.1:0-11756 GCA_004026665.1 Murina feae | reverse complement strand
TTTTCCCTGCTTTCTGGTGGCTGGAGGAAGATGGGCAGTAGGCAAGCTTGGGAGGCAGGCCGCACCCAGCCCTGGTCACAGCTCAAAAAAGAGAACAACATGCAGGGGAGGACAAGAGTCTGAGAGATCAACATAGAGGGGGTGCCTGCTCCACGGTGTGCCTAGGGGCAGGCCCCCGGCAGGTAGACACACACAGGAGGACTGCTCCAAGCCTCAGATGCGGCTGGGGGCAGGTCCCCAGTGGTGACACACATACATACACACACACACACACACACACAAAAGGCGCCTGGCAGACTGGGGCCATCATAGCACATCCACTGAGGGGTCCCAGACTGTGAGAGGGGGCAGGCCGGGCTGAGGGACTCCCTCCACCCCGAGTGCACAAATTTTTGTGCACCGGGCCCCTAGTATATATATGATAAGTTATGTGTTCAAAATGGGGCTAGTCCTTAATGGATGACTGAAATAAATAAATTATACTTTTTCCCCCTGTAGATCTTGACTAATTGAACTAACAGGATTATGTTTGTGACAGAATTAAGAAAATGAGAAAAAGAACATAGAATTTGCACTGTACTCACAGTTGTTTTAAATAAAAATCATTTATTCAAAATATGGATTTGGGGTACACTTGGCATCAATATTTACAAGGAGTGTAGGAAAGAAAATTCCCCATTTCACTCGGTTTCTGTGCATGTTAAGTAACATAACATATAAGCTTTCTAGTAGAATATAAGAATATGAACATAAACAATTATTTCAAACATTTACAAATGTGTTGTGCATTACTAAAGCTTCTTATATCCTGAGAGGAATTAAATGGAGTGCAGCAAAAATGCTTTAATAGGTGATGCAAATTTAAATATCATCCTATATAATAAAAGCCCACTGACTGAACAGCAGAACAACCAGAACAATCGGTTGACCAGTTGCTATGATATGCACTGACCAGCAGGGGGCAGATGCTCAACACAAAAGCTGCACCCTGGTGGTCAGTGTGCTCCCACAGTGTGCTCCCACAGTGGGGTTGCCACTCGGCTGACTAGGATGAGCAGCGCTCCCACAGCGGGCCGATCCCTGCAGGCCACACCCCCAAATAGTGCACAAATTCATACACCGGGCCTCTAGTTTTTATATATTTGATGTGCAGCAGAGAAATCTGGCATACTGACAAAATCGCTTTTGAGTAAAACTCAACAAATTATTGCTTTTTAAAAATCTCAGATAATTTTTCTGCCTTAACAGATGCTATAATTTTCCTTCTCAAGATATGTATAACAATCTGTAAAATTGGCTTCTTTTAACAATGGAAAATTTTTTAAGTGTAATTTTAAATTGCCATATAAAATAATTATTTTATTAATTAATGTTAAGAAATTGAGTTTATTTTTTAAAGCATTTTAGCAGTTCTAAAGTGTGAATATATCCCAATATATTATAAACTTTCTAGGGCTAAGTGACATTTTAAATCATCAAAATTTACAAATAAACAAAGATCAAGTATTTAGGTAACAAATTATGTGTCTATAGCCATAAACAACATATACATCAAGACATGTTTAAGAAGTGTTAATTGTTCACCTTGACATTCACTCCCAGAAACAAAGTTGTGTTTTTGAATCATATTCTTTTACGTTAATTTTGAAGTATTATTTTATATAATAAAATAATACTAACCGCTTTGGCTCAGTGGGTAGAGTGTCAGCCTGAGGACTGAAGGGTCTCAGGTTCGATTCCAGTCAAGGGCATGTATCTTGGTTGCAGGCACATCCCCAGTAGGGTGTGTGCAGAAGGCTGCTGATCGATGTTTCTCTCTCATTGATGTTTCTAACTCTCTATCCCTCTCCCTTCCTCTCTGGAAAAAATCAATAAATACTTGCTTTGTGAGACCACTATGTTGAGCATTAGCTATAGTTTACAAATAAGAGATCTTGTATTGTTCACTCATTGCTTATAGATATAACTATGATTTGATGTTTTTATGCAATGTGTCCACATAATGGTTGACAATAAAATTAACTTAAAATAGAAAAAGTCACAGATATTTTTGTCACTGAATGAATACATTAATTGAGCATCCTGGAACAATTATATATATACTAGGGGCCTGGCGCACAAAAACTTGTGCACTCGGGGGTGTCCCTCAGCCCAGCCTGTGCCCTCTCGAAGTCTGGGACCCCTCAGGGGTTGTTCACCTGCTGGCATGCCTGACCAGCCTGGGTGAAGGACTGATGATTTTCAGGCTGGCCAAGCCCCCTAGTGGGGACCCTCACCCCATGGGGGTTTGGCCAGCCTGGGTGAGGGTGTGAGGGCCGTTTTCAGGCTGCCCATAGTCCCTTCAGGGTTCGGGTCCCTATTGGGGTGCCTGGTCAGCCTGGGTGAGGGGCTGAGAGCTGTTTTCAGGCTGCCCACAGCTCCCATTGACCCAAGTTACCAGCGAGGCTGGCTGGAATCTGGTTTCTGGGGTTTGTTTATCTTCTATAATTGAAACTTTGTTGTCTTGAGCAGAGGCCCAGCTTGCCTAGGCAGGCAGTTGCAATGGAAGCCTCCTGTTTGCTTTAGCTCCGTGGCTGCCGGCCTCCATCTTGGCTGGGTTAATTTGCATATAGCCACTCTGATTGGCTGGGGGGCATGGTTTGGCTGGGGGTGTGGCTTAGGTGTCTGGGAGTGATGGTTAATTTGTATATTACTCTTTTATTAGATTAGATATGTCTTCTAGATGTCCAGTGTGATGCTAGAGATCTGTGTATACCTAATGACTGCTTATTTATTTATCCATTTATTTATTTGTGTACTTGGAAATTAAGTGATATGTATTTACCAAAATATTCAACAATTAGAAATAAATAGTTTCTAAAAGTTTATTCAAGGACATTTTAGAATTGAATCCTTCCACAGCCATCATCATTCTGCTCTGCCTCAGTGACTTTCATCTTTTGTCCCCTTCAATATTCCATACATTTCTGCCTCATTGCATTGCTTTGTCTGGTTTCGAGCATTGCCTCAGTTTTATGTCATGGATTCACCAAAAATATTCCAATATTGGAGCAATGCATCTGTTTTGTGTGAGCTTAAAAGTCTGAATAAAAAGTCTGTTTCAAAACGTGTAAGGTTTATTCTACAAATGTTACTTAGCAGTATTCCATTAAAATAAAGAGCTGAGGGGAGTTTATATTCATTAAAATTTTGCAGAAGCTGGCCTTTAGAAAAAGAATGGAGAAAGAGGAAAAGGAAAAAAATGCAAATAATATTTTGTGCAAAACAAGTAATGTTTAGAAACTTTAAAACCCTGATACAAGAAAAAATAGAATGCAAAATACGGAAGGGTAGAACTGTTTAAAATGATATTTATTGTGATAGAGAAGAAAAAATATCAAGGTTAGTAGTAATAGAACATGTAAAACCAGTGACTATAGAATGAATGTGTAGAAGTCATTATAACCCTGTGAATAAAATAAATTGTGAAGGAGAAGAGAAATGCAGTTTGTGTACATGTGTATGTATTTCAATATGTATGTGAAAAAAAATATTTCAACATATAGATAACATTACTTTTACATTATATACTAGAGGCCCAGTGCACAAAATTCATGCACTTGAGGGAGTGTCCCTCAGCCTGGCCTGTGCCCTCTCGCAGTCTGTTATCCCTCAAGGGATGTCCATGGGCCTAAGTCGGCAGTAGGGCATCCCTCTTGCATCTCACACCCCTCAATCCTTATTCCCTGCCTGATCACTGCTCTTTGACACTTGCCTTGCTGCTCTTTAGCACTGCTATGGAGGCGGAGAGGCTCCTGCCACCGCTGCTGCTTTTGCCAGCCATGAGCCTGGCTTTTCGGTGAGCGGTGCTCCCCCTGTGGGAATGCACTGATCACCAGGGGGAAGCTCCTGCACTGGGCGTCTGTCCTCTGGTGGTCAGTGTGCATCATAACAACCAGTCATCCTGTTGTAAGTCACTTAAGCTTTTATTATATAGATACATATCGTTACACATTTTTGTGTGTGTGAGTGTATGCATATGTCCATAATGTATATTTTATTAGTGAGATAATTTGAGTTATATAGAACTGGTTTAAACTTACCCTATCTGCATGATGGTTTCTGGATAAGGCATGTTCTGGTATTTTCCCCTTTTTTGGCTGGGATCCATATAGATAATTCATAGTTGGATGATCATATTATCTAGTTTCTTCTATGCATTGGTACTACTTTGTTAGGGCTGCTTCCACAAAGTATTAGGGATTAGAGGCTTAAACAATAGTTATTTTCTCAGAGGTATGGAGACCAGAAGGACAAAATAAGATATTGGCAGGGTTGGTTTCTTCTGAAGTCTTTCTCTTTAGGTTGAAATAGTTGTCTTCTCCATGTATCTACATAAAGTCTTCCCTCTGTGCATGTCAGTGTCCTAGTATCTATAATAATAAAAGGGTAATATGCTAATTAGACTGGCTGTCCTTCAGGATGTCAGTCTAGATGTCCTTCCAGACAAAGCAAGGGCCGGAGCGAAGCCTGGGGTTGAGGTGCCGGCATATGGCCAGAAAGAAGCACGCCTGGGTCCCGGGTGCCTGCTGGGAGCTAGAGGGAAGCAATACTAGGTCCCAGGTGTCGGAGGGAAGCCAGTGCCAGCAGTCAGGAGAAGGAAGACTTACTCTTGCACGAATTTTGTGCATCTAGTCTTCTTATAAAAGACTAGGCCTCTAGTCTTCTTATAAAAACACAAATCATATTGGACGAGGGCCCACTCTAATGATGACATTTTACCTTAATTACTTCTTTTAAGGCCCTTTCTCCAAACTTAGTTAAATCCTGAAGTATCGGGTGTTAGGATTTCAACATATAAATTTTGGAGGTAGGTATAACAATTGGCATTACAGCTATAAAGAATATTGCAATCTGAGTATTTAGAAATTCTTATCCTGCTGACTCATTTTAATTATTTATGAATTATAGCAATTTGAAGCTACATGATCTTTACATTTTTACAAAATTAATTTACAAAATTACTAGATATTTCTTTTTTATAAGATAAAATAATTTTAATTTCTGAATTTTAAAAATTTAATAGTCATTAATATGTAGTCAACATTTACAATTTCTATTTAAAATAGTTATTGTGTGCCCTCACTTCAACTATCTTCTTTAGAAGAATTAGAGTTAAATTGAATAATGTAATCTATTCAACAAACACTAAGATAAAATTCATATCTATGCACATACTTTAAAATATTTGTGTTGAGATTTTCATGACAGATATAGAAAAGTTTCTCTTATTTTCAAAGATAAGGACAAAATAACACAAATAGATTAAAATGGTATATACAAATACTACCCTCATTTGAAGGCTTTTAAGCCTATTTAAAGTTAAAACAAATAATTTAGCTGAAAAGCACTCATCTAACATTACTTTTATAATAAATGTCACTATGAACAGAATAATTATGTGTATTGATGTTAGTCTCATTTACTTAAATTTAAATTACTTTAAATTACTTATAAATGGCATCTTAATATTTACCATTTAATGTTTGGCATTTTGAATCATTGAATTAGGAAAACAAAGCATAATTTCTACCCTGATAATGTACTCATGATCATAATTTGAAATCTGTTCTATATCTGTGATGCTTTAAGGTTATTGGAATTTGTTGTAAATATCCTTCTTAAATGAGTTTCTGTTTTTACTCAGCACTTACATCTTTAAATGCTCTATTTAAGGCAAATACATAACACTAGAGTGCATGCATAGTACTTACAAAGGAAATAAGAAATTCTAATAAAAATAAACTAGTTTTTTGGGAAAATTGAAGAGAAGAGCATTTCTACTTACTAATAAGAAAGAAATTATATTGCATGAAGTGACTTGATAGTAGAAATCATTCATAACTTACAACAGTATTCCAGTCCAACTCTTTAGTTTGAGATGCAATCATTTCCCAGGAAACAAATTCCTTATAAGAGTAGATTATAAAATATTCAGTGTTTTAATATTACATTTATTTACAATGTTACTATAATTTTTACTAAATTAAAAACATTTTAATGTATCTAACTCATTACAAAACATAAAATTTTATTATCCTGGACTTTTAAAAATGTAAATTAATATCTAATACCTACATATAATTATTTTAAATATATATATATATATATATATATATATATATATATATATATATGTTATTTATACTTAAAATACTACAGCACCAAAGTTAAGGTTATTAGAAGATTTATTGATAGCATTATCTTTTTTGTAGCTCAACCAATTGCTTCTTTATTTATTCATGAGTCAGCCTTCTTACTACATAAGTGAGTGTGAACTGTGTAGGATGGATTAAAGCTTGAAGTCAATCATATTAGCTAGTTAGAATTAGATTTTAGAGACCTTAGTTTTTAGATTTAATTAACTTAATACATAAACCTAATAAAAACAGATGAGAAACATGATTTTTGTTAAAATTAAGTATTTCGAACTCATACTGTTATCACTTAAGAGTACTTGGCACTTATAACTTGAATTAAATTAAAAGAAAACACAAAAACACACAGTTTTTTCCTTTGTCCACAAAGTAATACTCCTTTAGTCAAAAGGTAGTATCTGGAGGATCATATGGTAAGCCAGAAACCAAGTGCTTGGAGCCGTTTCCATTCTAGCATACTTTTCAGCAGCCATGAGATTGCAATCAAGAACTGCTAGTCAGCCCAGCCGGTGTGGCTCAGTGGTTGAACATTGACTTATGAATCAGGAAGTCACAGTTTGATTCCCAGTCAGGGCACAAGCCTGGGGTTGTAGGCTTGATGCCCATGGTGGGAGTGGGGGGGGGTGGGGAAGGGAGCGTGTGCAGGAGGCAGCCAATCAATGATTCTCTCTCATCATTGAGATCTCTCTCTCTCTCTCTCTCTCTCTCTCTCTCTCTCTCTCTCTCTTCCTGTCTAAAATAAATAAAATATATTTTAAAAAGTGCTAATCATTGGTATCTGTGCTCCTTATCGGCATACTGCCCTTCCCCTCTTTCCTTCTCCTCCCATCCATCTTTATTTTTAAGAAATTACTTGTCTTGACTAATAGATCACATGAGGGTATGTTTTGAAAGAGAATGATAATTTTTAGCTATTCATCAAAGATAAATGTTCAGTGAAAAAATATATTCTGCTCCCCAGATAACAACCTGTGAGACATGGATTATTAATATATCCAGATCTCTGAACAAAAGTGATTATTTACTCCAGCAGAACAAACTGAAGCCTAAAAGTGTATAGAATGTAAAAAGGTCAAAATGAATCATTCAGTTAATTGATATAAAATGAGAGAAATCACATACACAATTAGTATGGTTCCATCACCATCTTGTTCTTATTTCAGTGTAAATTATACATTACACAAAGCAATGCAGTGTGAGGTTTGCTGTCAAGTTTCTGGCACTCATCTGCCAGTGGGTCTTAATCCAGCATCTAGAGGGGTTCAGGAATCTGCAGAAGGTGCTGTGCTTAAATTAATCAAGAGTCCAGAGACGAAACATAATTTTGAAAGGCATTATGGGAGTTAGAGGAAACAGCTAAAGGAACTAAGTTCTCCTTGTGTCAGGACCCCTTGTTATTTATTAACACAAATTCTCCTAAGGCAAGGTGGAGATATACACATCAAAGGGTAGGGATAGGTTACAAAATCTGTTGTCAGATTTGGGGAAAACTGCCTACGGCTGTTCAGGTGTTTGGTCAGTAGAAGGCAATAACATGTAGATTAAGATGCCCTAAGCTGTCTGGCAGCAAGCAATCATTTATGCATCCTTTTCAGGTTTGGGGAAATGCCCTCAGCCATTTCTAGATGATTCAACCCTGCTGACATGCTGGAATTGGCTCTCGGCTCTCATCTATTCATAATTTATGTCCATAGTATATAACACTGTGTGACTAGCTGAAGGGAGATATGTAAAACATATTAGTATAAACTCTAGTATGAGCTGGTTTGAAATATGCTTAGACCTCCCAGCACCTAAAGTGGATGGACTAGAGTCTGAATCTCAGCACAATCTTAGTGCATATTTATAGACAGAGAAGCTGGAGTAACCTCCTGCCTCCCACACTCGCTCCCATGAGAGAAGTCTTATAGGAAAAGAAAATCTAAGCCTTTTTTTCTTATAGATACAACACACAGGCAAAATGACAGGTACAATGCACTGCTGGGTGTTAGTATATGTCTTATATTGTTGTACCCAGAAGTCGCTGTCCCCAAAGACTACGAGTGAGCCCCAAAACCGTTGCAAGAACATGAGAGCTTTATTATACAAGTTAACTTGGACTCCCCGCTTGCCCGCCGCACAATGGTGCGACGGGGGAGGAAGTGTTGGTTTCAGGCAAACCAAAGGATTTATAGGGCTGGAAGTAGTGGGTGGGGTAACACGTGTGGCCCCTGTTGATTGGTCAAGGGAAGGTCCTTGGCCGGGCATTTCCTCTGCATCCCTATTGGCAGATCTTCACTCTCGCACCGCCCTTCCGCCCTTCCATCTGCACTCTCGCACCACCCTTCCGCCCTTACAATATCAAGCACGTCAAACTTGCCACCCACAGGCCACATATGGCCCACAACAAATATTTTTGCAGCCCAGCCAATGTAACAGTATATAAGAAATATTTTAATAAAAATTCCATAACTTAATTTTCACAATATCCTATTATACATAATTATTAATAATGAACTACAATGTTCACTAATGGCTGATTACTATAATTGTGCAGGTGCACCATTTTCCATCCACTAATACTGGCAGTGAATATTTTAGCAGCTGATGGCCATGTCATTAGTCTTGGACTGACCTGTTTGGTGTGCGCAACAGGAAATATTTCCCTTTCAGAGATCAAGAAAAATAAGTTTATTTGCATTATGCTTATTAAGTTGTGCAGTTATTCAGTGTCTGATAAATTAATGATCAAGAAAAAAATATTAATTTTTATTAAAGTGTCCTATTATTTTATGTTAACAATTACTCATTTATTTCAGCCCTTTGTATTCAGCATGTCTCTATTGAAATACTCCTACGTTTCTGTGAAAATTGAAGCTTTTGCTTTTTTGCAGCCTACATAGACTTAAACCTTGTTTGTTTAACCCTTGTTAGCCTTTGAGTTTGACATACCTGCCTGCCCTACCTCCATGACTAAGGCATTTCCCCATCAGAGTACTTATCCCTTGCCCTTGGTGGGGACACCAAGATGTGGAGAGGCAGCAATTTACTCCTAGAACTTTTCCTAGGAGGTAGAGAGGTGGGAGGTTCTTCTTCATAAATTGAAGTCCCATTTCACTTTTTCTCTCAATCTACTGGATTTATAAACAAAGTCTGTAATCATTCAAAAGAGAAAAAATACAGTACATCAGGGCAATCCTACCTCTACCTTCATATGATCCTTTATTCAAGACCTGCCTCTGCTTTTTGAATAAACTTGTAAAAACAATTAATACAGTAGATTTTGCCTGAAGCTGTGCTTTAATTTGTCAGCTATTTTCCAGCTGAAACACTTGGGGCTGATAAAGTTTTATTTTCTTATCTACCAAGTTCTGGGTTGGAAAATTCCAGATGCTGCTTCAAAATGTAATAATTTCTTCCTTAGTTCATCTCTATCTGTTCCTTACCATATGCAACCAAAAGGAAGCTACTGGCACTTTTAATACTCTGTTGAGGATCTCTTTAAATATGAGCGAACTTGGAACATTTTCTATTTTTTGTGTTACTACAGACAACTACCTCAAGTAATATGTACCTCCCTTTCTACACCTTTCAGTACCAATTTTTTTTCTCTTGTTAGGCTCTTCATCCAAATTATATTACAATTAATTTAGCTTCCAATCATAACGTTGTTCTAATAGCTAATACAACAGGTTTCAGGTTTTGTTACAACAGTTCACTACTTCTGATAATATTTCTGTTTATTTATTGTGATTAATAATTTATTGTGACATTACAAATCCTACTGAAGCATAGTATCTTGAAATAGTAAAGCTTTATTATTTTTTCATGCTTCTTTTTTTAAATATATATATTTTTTATTTCAGAGAGGAATAGAAAGGGAAAAAGAGATAGAAACATCAAGGAAGAGATAGAATCATTGATAACCTTCCTCCTGCACACCCCCTACTGGGGATCAACCCACAACCCAGGCATGTGCCCTGACCAGGAATTGAACCATGACCCCCACAATAAGTCTGGTGACCATCTGTCTCCGTATATAGTTATTAAAATATTACTAGAGGCCCAGTGTATGGATTTGTGCACTGGGGTCCCTTGGCCTGGCCAATGGGGATTGGGCTGATACAAGTTCTGTGACATCCCCTAAAGGGTCCTGGATTGTGAAAGGGTGGTTTCTGGTGATGCACCCCAAAATCAGGCTCCCTCCTTTCTGGTTCCAGGTGCATCACCCAAGAACCACAGCTGCCAAGTCACCACAACTTGGCAGCTCCTGCATTGAGCATCTGACCCCTGGTGGTCATTGCACATCATAACTACCGGCCAGTGGGTTGACCGGTTGCCCAGTTGCTTAGGCTTTTATATATATATATATATATATATATATATATATATATATATATATATATATATATATAGATTGACTCTATTCCCTATGCTGTACATTTCATGTCTATGACTTATTTTATACCTGGAAGTTTGTACTTTTTAATTCCCTTTGTCTTTTCCACCAGAAAGGTGTTTTCATATGTGCTTGCAGAGATGGGATATTCCCAATTCCTTATAATGTAAGAAGCTCAGTTATCATCTAGACTTTTATTAGAGTACTACTGAGCAAAAAGAGAATTGCACTTACAGCATCCTAAGAGGGGATGCAGCAGGTGGGTGGGAATCCAGCAGTATGCCAGCGAGAATTTCACTGAACTCAGTGGCATATAACATGCAAGTGGAAAAACACTCATTGAGCATAAGCATGAAGGCTGCAGCTTCAGTTTTGTTAATTAGGCTGTAGTCATGCCTCAGTGATGTTGCAATTTACCACTCCATCCTCCTGGAGCCTTTGTGCAAATGCTCTTGTGCGCCTAGTAGCTATAAGCCCTACATAATATGTGCCTTCTACTGAGATGTCATTACAACATTCCAGTAGTGTCCATGTAACAGTACATCTTTAAAAATGTATAATTTTCTTTCACAGAAAGATACTAGTAAATCTATAACTGTTTTTTAAAAGTTAAAAGCAACTCTTATGCAATTTCTAATACTTCTCACTAAGACTCAGATTAATTTGTCTTCTTATATCACTTAGCAATGTTGCTTAATTATTCTAAAATATACACCCTTTCTGCATACAGCACATTTTTGCAATTGAAATACTATAGGCTGTCTCTATATTGGTATTGTGCTATTTGCTTTAGAAAGTCATGCTATTTTAAGTATTAGAAAACATATTATTTAAGAATTTATTATTTAAATATGTATGACTCAGAGTTGATTATTGTGCCCTTTATTACACAGTGTGTGCATGAAGGTACATGATGAACATTTGATATCATCTTAACTAATAAAAGCGAAATATTAAAATTAACCGTTTCTCCGGGACGGGGTTAAGCCACGCCCACCAGCCAATCAGAATGGCTGTATGCAAATTAGCTCAGGCAAGATGGCGGCCGACAGCCCTGGAGGCCAGTGCAGTGCCAGCGGCAGGGTGAGTGGGATGTGGGGGTGGGCGGAGGGAGATGGCATGGTGGAGGTTGGTGTGGGGGTGGGGAGCGACCAGCCTGGTGTTGGGTGGTGTGCAGGTGC
>PVJC01050653.1:0-11732 GCA_004026665.1 Murina feae | reverse complement strand
CGGGGGAAGAGGAAGGAGCCAGCAACCGGGCTCGGGATTTCCACTCTTGCTCAGTTTCGTTGGGTGCGCGGGGCTGGAGGGCGCGCCCATCCCGAGGTCCCACCGCGGGCCGCGGCGCCGCCCAGCGGCCATTCGCAGGCGGACATGCGAGCTGCGGTGCTGGGCGCCAGCCTCTGTTCACTTACAAGAAGCCGTTTCCACTTCCCAGAACATGGAATTACAATCTACAGACTTAAAATAAGGCCCAGGGAGGCAGGCCGCCAGGTGACAGCACTGGGACCCGGCGTGGTGAGACCGTTTCTGCGCCTTAGCATGTTCTTAACACATAAAAGGAAACGCACAGGATTACCAAGGAGCCCTCCCGCCCACCGAGGCCTCCCACCATCAGAGAGGAAAGGCTGTCAGCTAGAAGTCTGTGAAAATAAGCAGCTTCTGTCTTCCCTCCAAATCGAGGCTCTCCAACTCAGGTCTTCAGGTTCGCACAGGGATCTGTGGACCCCAGGATAAGAGCCTCTTCCAGCCCCTCCCTGGTGTGATGGGGGGGTGGGGCAAACGGCTGGTCCCAGTTGTGCAGGGCAGGGATGGTCGTGGGTGTGTGCATACCGGCCCTGCAGCCTTGTGGGGGGAGGGAAGGGGTCAGAGCTGGCCCAGGGGCATGGGACCTCAAGCAAGGAGGCGAGAAGTGGAGGGATAAACCCAGGTGTGTGCCAAATTGTGGGAGGGGACACATGGAGGGGACAAAGCCAGAGGCTGCAGCGGGCACCCTCACAGCTTTCTGGCTGCCGGCCCTCCCTCGAGGAGGTGAGGAGTGGGAAGTGGCTCTAGGACAGAGGTGAGTGTGCAGCAGGCAGCCGAGCCTCCCGAGCACTGCAGATTCAGGTATATCTACCTCCAGGGCAAACAGGAAAACTGAGGCTCTGCGAGATTAACTGGCTCCGAAAAATTGGCAGTTAATTGGCTGGTTAGGACTTGGACCCAGAAGGCTGGCTGTGGAGTTCATGCTGCCTCAGGCAAGGCGTCCTGACCAGGTGAGGAAGGCTAGAAGGCAGAATGAAATCAGTGGCCTGTGGGACAAAACAACTAGGGACCGAATCATTAAGACAGAAAGTTTCACAGCTGGTTACTAAGGCAAAACTGGAGTCAGGCCCTGACCGGTTTGGCTCAGTGGATAGACGTCGGCCTGCGGACTGAATGGTCCCAGGTTCGATTCCAGTCAGGGGCATGTGCCTTGGTTGTAGGCACATTCCCAATGGGGGGTGTGCAGGAGGCAGCTGATCGATGTTTCTCTCTCATCGGTGTTTCTAGCTCTCTGTCCCTCTCCCTTCCTCTCTGTAAAAAATCAATAAAATATATTTAAAAAAAAAAAAAAACTGGAGTTAGGGCTGGGAGGTGAGAGTAGGATGAGGGGGCTGCTCTGGGATGCCTGCCTGAGCACCCGGCTGGGCATGCTGCTAGCACTGAGCTGGGCGCAGTGCGAAGGGCAGGCCAGCGCAGGGACCTCAGAGGCTGGCGTGGGCACTGAGGCATGCGCCCATGAGACGTCACAGGCCTCCTGAGACTTCTCTGGTCTCCCGCTGCCCTTCCCCTGCAACTCAGGTGGTTCTGCAGGCCCTTCTCACTCTGCTTCCCAGCCCTTCCCTCCATGGAAGGCTCAGCTAAGCTCCGGGGTTCAGGGGCCCCTCCATGCCATCCTCAGCCACGTCCTCTCTCTGGCCCAGACCCTGCCCCTGGATCTGCACCAACTTCGCCTTCCCCGTGGGCTGATTTGACAAATGCTTTGAACAGCACCCCCTCACACCAGGCGCTATTCTGGGCACTTTGCAATATTAACTTAGTGTACCCTCACAACCAACCTACTATCCCCCACTTTCTAAAGGAGAAGCTGAGGCATAGAGAGGCAATCTAGCCCTTTCTCTCCTCCCCAGACTCATCTCTCTTTTTTTTAAATATGTTTTTATTGATTTCAGAGAGAGAAAGGGGAGGGAGAGAGATAGAAACATCAATGATGAGAATCTTCAGTCAGCTGCCTCCTGCACGCCCCCTACTGGGGATGGAGCCTGCAACCCAAGTATGTGCCCTGACTGGGAATGGAACCGCGACCTCCCGGTTCATAGATCGATGCCCAACCACTGAGCCACAGCAGACAGGCTCCCAGACTCATCTCTTCAATTTGCAGTCTGCCGTTGGCCTTGGTTTTCCTGGATACACCAGTCTTCCTCCAAGCATTCGTACTCTGCTGGTTCTTTTTGCCAAAAGCAGAGGTTTTCAAACTTCAGAATCACCTGAAAATCACCCAGAGGGGTTGTGAGCTACAGAAAGCTGGGCCTACCCCCAGTTTCTAATTCAGCCAGGCAGAGGCCTAAGAACATGCATTTCTAACAAGTTCCCAGGTGACACTGTTGCAGCTGGGTCAGGGATAACACCTGAACACTCCCTAGCCTAGAATGTTCTCTGCTCACCTACTCCACTGCCTGGAAACTCACAGCTGGTGAGGTGTCGTCTGGGCTCAGTCTACAAGACTCCTGACCCAGCAGCCTCCTGTCCCCAGAGTTACCAGCACCTGGTACCTCCTGCACCCCACACTCCTCAGCTCCCACTAGCCTAACTGGACCTGCTGTAAGTGTTCAGTTGTCCTGCTTTCTGCTAGACCTGCTCTCCTTTGAGGCCATGTCTGCCTCAGGTCATCTCTGTCCCCACCTGCACCCTCACACACACACCTGACTCAGTGCCTGGCTGTGGTAGGTGCTCAACGGATGCTTGTCCAATGCCAGGAGGTCATGGCTGGCAGAGCTGAGCAGTGAGCATGCTGACCAGGTGGTGTGGGCTGGCCACCTGGCAGCATATGGGGGTCACCTGGGAGCCTGCACACCTGCAGTGTCCAGGTCCCCCTGTCCCAGAACTAAATCTAGGATTATCAGAGCTGCTGGGCAGTGCTGGGCTGACGAGGCGGCAGCCCAGCCCTAGGCTCCCTCCTCTCTCAAGAGGGAGCAGTGAGGGTCTACCTTACAGGAAATGCCTGGGAAAACACCATGAATCGATACTTACGGAACTCAGGAAGCGCTCCTGGCACTGAGTCCTGGGACTCTCCTTGTTGGCTTCGCACCTGCGCGCTTCAGAAGTTTCTGGTGATCCTGAGGCCAGGCCCCCACGCCCCTCTCCCCTTCCAAGGGCCTCTCATGGCCATTCCATCCCCTCTCTCCCAGCAGACACGCGATGTGTAGGGTGTTCATGCCTGGAGAGTCAAGCTTTCCTTTTCCCTTCCCACCTTGCAGAGAGCCCCTGGGGGCTGCCGCTGGTGGCTGATGGCCCGGCTCCCCTAGCGAAGGCCGTGATGGCAGAACTGGCCCGCCTGAAGTTAGAAAACAAGCCGTGGCCTGGAGGTAAGGCCCTGCCCGCCTGCTGGAGGTCCCGGGCGGCGGGCGGCGGAGGCCAGGAGCCCCCGGCCTGCAGGAGGGCACCTCCGCAGTCTGAGAGTCTGGGGGACTGGCTCAGGGAGGGGGGACTCTGGGGGGGGCAGGGCGCACAGAGGCCAGAGCCTCCCGAGGGTGCCTGGGGGCAGGGACTGGTCTCCAGAGGGCTGGCTTTTCAGGAAGCTTCCCCACCCAGCTCTTTCCTTCCCAGGCCGCCTCTCCCTGTTGCAGGGGAGACTGGGAAATGGCGTCTGAGGCCTTCCTCCGGCCACTGCTGTGGCCCTTCGCTGCCCCAGTGTGCGCCCAGGGCGGGAGGTTCTCGCTGACAGAGGAGAGCAGGCTGGGCAGTGACATATCTCCCTCATGCCACACAGCTAGAGTGCCAGTGCCCGTGGATTGTGGAGAGGTGGGCAGCGGCCAAGTCTCCTGGGGGGGAGGGATGGGGCCAGGCATCTCGCTCCCAACAGTCAGAGGAAGAGAGACTGTGTACGGGGTGCAGGGCTGCCCACTGAGGTACTGGCCAGACAGGCCTGAGGCAGCAGTGAGCATGTGGCCACTTCCTTAGGCCCTGTCACAGCAGAAGCAGGTTCCTCCTGCTGTGGCCCCACCTTGCCTGGCACTGACCCCAGCCTGGCAGGGTGGCACCTGGTACCTCCAGGGCCAGGGAATGGCCTGAGGATTGCTCCCTCGGCTCATTTTGCCACACTCTGGGCTGGAGCCCCAGGCGTGATGATCCCTCCTGAGTCTGGTGAGCCAGTGGGAATCTAGTCACAGCTCAGACCATCTTCCTGGAGCAAAAGAGGGGCATAGTCAGTGCATGAAGCCCCACCGAGAGCAGACTGGGTTCCCAGGGCCATCGGCAGGTAGAGCAGGCAGCGGTGGGGTTTTCAGGGCAGGAGGGATGCCAGGCTCCTCGCTGGGTACGTGAAAGGCAGTACCTGGGAGCCAGCTATGCTAATGAGCTTGTGGCCCTTACTCGTGGGGTTGGGCATCCAATGCCAGCAGTAAGCTGTGGGTGAAGCAATCCAACGGGGAGCAAAGCCAAGGCCAGGAGCCAGCACTCCCATGGTACGGAGGGCTAGGTGAGCTGGATCCTGGCCACGCCTGAGCAGTCAGCACTCAGCCCCTTCTCCATCCCTACTCCGCCCCCAGTCACCTTTCCCTGTTATTTCAGCAGTCTCCAAACACCCTCTTGCCTCAGGACCTTCCCACTGGCTTTCCCTCTTCCAGAACGTTCTCTCTCCCAGATTTGTACATGGCTGGTTCCATCGAGTCTCCACTCAAAAGTTCCCCTTGGGAAGGTCATTCCTGACCATCCTGGCTCAAACTTTAAAGCCCTCCCCTAACATTTCACACATCCTTACTCTTTTCCCTGTAGCACTTACTGCCGTGCGCGTTGTAATCATTTATCTTGCTTAGCCTGCATTCATGTGACATCCGGCCTCCCCTTCGCTCCTTTCCGAGGATTACCAGCTGGCTAGTTCCAACGGTAACACTGGGGTTGGCTGCCAAACTGATCTCATCTCCAGCAGCAAGGTGAATGGATCAGTTGGTGCTTCAGGACACATGGTAGGAGCAAGCGGAGGCAGCATTTGGACTTAGAGATCAACTAGCAATGTCTGCTGTGGAAGCAGGGGGGCGAGGGGATGGAGGAGGGCCAGTTAAGGTCCAGGTGCCACCAGCTCCGCAGCCCAGGTTCAAGGCAAGAATGGTCAGTCAACCTTCATCGGCTTCTCCGGGGAATGAACAATTTCACAGTAAAGTCACAAGCCTCAGCGCATCGCCCTGGCCTCGGGGTTTGATTCTTTAAAACATTCTGTTTTTGTAACTGAAATGGCCAGTTCTTGCTCTTGCCCAAGACAGCGAATCTCTGGGTAGGCTCTGACCCGACCCGTGGTCAGCCCGACACTGTGTGAGCCTGAGACAGTCTGTGTCTCCACAGGGACGCACTCCCTCCGCTACCACTACCTGGCCCTGTCGGAGCCAGGCCCCGGCCTCCCCCAGTTTCTGGCTGTGGGCTACTTGAACGACCAGCCCTTCATACGGTATGACAGTCGTGTGGGCAGGGCTGAGCCCCAGGCCCCATGGATGACGCCTGTGGACGCCCGCTACTGGGAGGTGGAGACCCAGAAGCAGAAGGCCTGGGCAGAGGTGCAGCAGGTGGAGATGTGGACGGTGATGGGCTACTACAACCAGAGCAGCGGTGCGTCCGCGCCCCTGCCCCAGCCGCCTCCTTCCACTAGGGGACGGGGGTGTGGGCAGGCCCCTAGGCATGGCTCTTCCCAGCCTCCTGCCCCCGCAGCCAAGCAGGAGCACAAGGACCTTCAGAATCAGCTGTGATGTCAGCAGCTGGCCCCCAGGCCAGCTCAGGAGGCACCCGCAGGAGCTGGGAGCCCACGAGGCCTCCCCCTCAGCTAGCTAGGGTTCCAGACCTCAGCAGACTGGACGGCCTTTCCCGGCCTCACCCCTCCCAAATGCTTCAAATCGCACCCACCCCCAGGCACCATAGGGAGGGGAGCGAGGCCAGATGAACTTGAACTGGGCAGACAGCGCAGGGTAGGAGACAGACCGGAGGATGACCTCTGACCTGCCCAATGTCAGCAAAGGATGGGAGTATTTCTCCCACCCTCGGCCTCCTCACGCCGCAGCAGTGAGCTCACTCCCCCGGCCAGGGCTGCTGACGTGCATGTGGGCATGGCTCCTTCGTACCACGCCCTCCCGCCTGGGCCCGGACTCCCACAGGATAAGGCCCGAGGCCAGGCGGAAAGGCCCGAGGCTGGGAAGGGTGAGCTCAGCCCCGGCCCCCAGAAGCGAGGCCAGCTCTCAGTAGGAGAGGGAGCAGCCAGGTGCTCAGCTTTCACACTTCCCCTTTCTAAAGGCAAGGGCGTCTCACACTCAGAAGGAGCCGCATCTTTTCCTGCTCACTAGCACAGAAAGTATCAGTGTCTAGTTAGGACCTCCCACACGAGAGGCCCAACAGAGTTCTCAGTGCGAGCTGCTCATCCAAATTCCCTGGGGCCCTTGCCGTCCCCCAGCACGCAGGAGGCCCCTTAGCGCTGAGGAAGGAGCTGAGGAAGATGGCCTGGAGGGGAGCGGGTTACGGGACAATGGCTCAGCCCCAGCCCACCACCCGCACTAACCGTGGCCTCCTGCCCGCGTGCCCAGGCGCGCACAGCGCTCAGCGCATGTTCGGCTGTGAGATCCAGGAGGACGGCCGCTCCAGCAGCTTCTGGCAGTTTGGCTTTGATGGGCGGGACCACCTGTCGCTGGACCTGGAGACTCTGAGCTGGGTGTCAGCGGAGCCCATGGCCGTGCGGACCAAGCGCTGGTGGGAGTCGGAGCGCTGCTATGCCGAGTATGACAAGGCCTACCTGGACGGCCTCTGCCTGGCCTCTCTGCGCAGGTACCTGGAGCTGGGAGGCCCGAGCCTCACCCGCAGAGGTAAGGCCTGGCCTGAGGCGGTACAGGGGCCCCACACTCCCATTCTCCAGAGCTGTCCCACTTGACAAAGCAGCCTGAGGGATGGGGGACATCCGCTGGGGCCCAGGAAGATGTTCAGTCACCAGAGCAGGGAAGACCTGGCTCAGGCCCTCACCCCAGGGGAGGTGGATGGGGAGGAGATCCGGAACTCCTGTCCAAGGGTGGTTGTGGGGAATAAACCCCCTAACTCCGCCTCCTTTTCTTCATCTGTGGAGAGAATGGATTACACTTGGTGGCTCATAAAGTCCTTTTGGGGTTTAACATCCTGTGGTTCTGCTGCTTGGGAAACAACCCCAGGCCCCGGGGACAGCGTCCATCACCACTCCCAGGAGAGCAGGACTGCTGGGGACGCTTCGCCCCGCCTTCCACACACCTCATGCTAAGTGTGCTTCCCAGACCTGGGTGCCTCCCAGACCCTGCCCCTGGCCTCAGGGCTGATAGAGGGCTGGGAGGGACACTAAGGAAGGGGGGTGCTTGGAGTGCAAGGGCAGGGCCACAGGCTGCCGGGGCTGGGGCTGGCCAAGTGCTCAGCTCACCAGGGATGTCTGCTCACTGAGTGATGGGTCGAGAATAGGCTGAGGTAATGGAGAAGACAGTCCCCAAAGGAAGGTTAGGACAAGTGCCATCGGCAGAAGACGGGTTGTGAGAAAGAGTGCGTGGTCTAGAGCTCGGGTACTTGCGGCTCCAGGAAATGCCAGTTTCTTCATCAGTGTAATAGGGGTGGTGCTCGCCCACCGTCCCTACGGCACCAGGTTCTACCTCCTTCTGGTAGATCAGGCAGGTCACCCATAGAAGCAGAAACAGAACCAGCAGGTTCGGAGCTGCAGAGAGAAAGAGGTGTGATGTAAGGCATTGACTCGTGTGGTCAAGGAGGCTTCGCAGTTTCAAGATCCGCAGTCGACCAGCTGGAGAGCTGGGGGAGCCAATGGCACAGTTCTGGCTAAAGGCTCGACTCACGGAGAGTGACGACAGGAAAGACCAGTGTCCTGGCTCAAGCAGCCAGGCAGGAGTCCCCTGCGACCTCTGTTCTGTGCAGATCCTCAGGGCATCGGGTGAGGCTGCCCACAGTGGGGAGGGCATCGGCTTTTAGGAGTCCACAGAGTCCAGTGTGACTCTCACCCAGAAAACTGTTTAATCAAGTGTCCATGGCCAGTCACGTTGACACATAAGATGAACCGTGGCACCTAGAGTATGTTGTTCAGGACAACTCTGAGAGGAAGAAATAATGAGTCTCCATTAGGGCCTGCGAGGCAGAGGGCGGTAGACAGGACCGGGGCTGCCCCACTCCAGAGCCCATACTCACACCTCGCTTGTTCTAAGGTGAGGGAAGGGGTGTCTTTTAACAACCTTCTAAGGCACCTGCTGTGTGCAGGAGGTCCCGGGGAAATATATAAAGTCTCTAAGAAATTCCTGGGGTCTCTGTGGCATGAAGCGGGGGGTGTCAATATAGGACCCAACAGCCCTGCCAATGTGGCTCAGTGGTTGAGAACCCACCTGTGATCCAGGAGGTCCAGGTCAGGGCACATGCCTGGGTTGCAGGCTCAATCCCCAGCAGGGGGCGTTCAGGGGGCAGCCGACTGATGATTCTGTCTCATCATGGATGTTTCTATCTCCCTCTCTCTTCCACTGAAATCAATAAAAATCTCTTTTAAAATATATATAGCCCTGACCGGTTTGGCTCAGTGGATAGAGCGTCGGCCTGTGGACTGAAGGGTCTCGGGTTTAATTCCAGTCAAGGGCATATACCTTGGTGGCAGGTACATCCCCAGTGGGGGGTGTGCAGGAGGCAGCTGATCGATGTTTCTCTCTCATTGATGTTTCTAACTCTCTATCCCTCTCCCTTCCTCTCTGTAAAAAATCAATAATATATATCATATATATATATATATATATATATCCCAATGGCCCCACCCAGGACTCCCTTGGAGGTGAGGGCAGGAAGTCACATCCCTGCCATGGGAATTCCCAGGACAGGGCCCTTTTGCAATGGTTGACAAAAGGTTATCCCTGCCTCCAACATGGGCTGAGTGCTCCCCTGGAGAGAACCCTGTCCTCA
Organism: Murina feae; assembly: GCA_004026665.1. Taxonomy (NCBI): domain Eukaryota; kingdom Metazoa; phylum Chordata; class Mammalia; order Chiroptera; family Vespertilionidae; genus Murina; species Murina feae. The sequence goes on along the minus strand of PVJC01050653.1, from coordinate 2,786 downwards.
TCTCCTCCCTGCCCTCCACCATGGAAGATGCTGGAGGGGCCTGGGATCAAGCATAGGGGACAGGCAGAGTGGTCACTCACCAGCCTTCCTCCCTCCACCTCTCTCTGCAGAGCCACCCACGGTGCAGGTGACAAGGCACATGATCCAAGGCAGGGGTACCACACTGAGGTGCTGGGCCCGGGGCTTCTACCCACAGGAGATCTCGCTGAGCTGGTGGCTGGGGGAGGAGGAGCTGGCCCTGGAGACTGAGCACATGGAGACGCGCCCCAGCGGGGACGGCACCTACCAGACATGGGCTGCTGTGTGGGTGCGGGCCGGGGAGGAGGCTGCCTACACCTGCCGTGTGCAGCACTCCGGCCTAAACCACACGCTCACTGTGGCTTGGGGTGAGGAGCTGGGCTTGGCTGGTGGGGACCATGAGGGCAGAGAGGTCCCGGGGCCCTCAGAGATAGACCTATGGTCCTGGGGTTCCTCCTTTTCTCCTCCTACCTCAGAACCGCCCCCTCGTCAAGAATTCATTGCCGTGGTTCCCTGCGCTATCCTGCTCTCCGTGCTGATGGTTGCAGTTGTGATCTTGACCGGGAAGTGCCTTCGAGGTAGGTGAGGTAGAATCAAGGTGGGAGGCCCTCGGGCTGGTCCAGCCTCACAGGGGGATACACTGTTCCATCCCTTCAGCGCAACTCCTCCCGTCTGGTGAGCAGCAGCTACTGCCGAGCCTGCCCCTGCTCTCAGCCGCACACTGTCCTAGGGCCTCAGGACCCCCCAACCAGGGGAGACTGCTGGGCCTGAGCGTGGAAGGGCCGAGAGGGGCGAGGGAGAAGGAAGGAAGACCCAGGCCCCCACTCACCTCACCTCACCTCTTGCTTTGTGTCTTTTCCCCACAGCCAGGAGCACGGAATCCTACAAACAAGCCCCAGGTGACTGTGGGATGGGCGGGCTCTGGAGAGGAGGCCGCAGGTGCTCCCAGCAGGACTGTGGTGCCTTAGAACCAAAGTGGGGGCCGGGCACTAGACCTGGGTTTCTCCCGCAGCCCAGCCTCAGCCGCTCCCTCCTAGTCCTGTGCCAGGCAGAGCAGGCGGGGTAAGGGCACTCCTGGGAGTCACCTTCCTCCTTCCTCCCTGCAGGTGGAGAGGAACCCCCATAATTCCCAGAGCCCAGCGGGAACAGGGGTGCTCAGCTCTCTACTGACAGAAGTTCGCAGACCGGGAAGGCGTCCCGTGTGGCGATCGGGGCCTGGAAGCGCCTTGCACTGACTGGCAGATGTGATCCGACCATGGTGGGCCCATCCTGCCCCAAAACTGAACCCTCCTCACCCTCCTTACAAGTGGTCTGGGCCACTAGTACGCTTTTGTCATCTTCCTTTAGAAAATGTAATAATTCCTGCCCGGCTGGCATAGCTCAATGGTTGACCTATGAACCAAGAGGTCACCAGTTCAGTTCCTGGTCAGGGCACATGCCTGGGTTGCCGGCTTGATCCCCAGCAGGGGGCGTGCAGGAGGCAGCTGGTCAATGTTTCTAACTCCCTTCTTCTCTCTCTAAAAAAATCAATAAAAACATTTTTTTTTTTTTTGGTAATAATTCCTCAGATCTTGTACACTGGACAGTTTGCAGAATGATTTCATAAATATAAATCTCAGCTTAAGCGTCAGGCACCCTGTGACTGTGGGGTGAGGGTAAGGATATGTAAGGGTGTGTGGGTGAGTGTGGTGTGTGCACGCGTTAAGGTGACTGATGTGTTGGTGGCGGGGGAGAGGTCAGTTCCTTGTTGGGATTCTGTGTGTTTCCAGGGGGGCAGGGCATCAAATTCTGACTCAGCCTTCTGGTTGGGAGGGAGTCTTGTTCCCAATGTGGGCCCTTCAGGAAGTGTCAGCTTTCATGTGTAATGAGTTTGGGTCCGTGGTTTTACCTTTCTCTTGGCTCTGATTGGCTCTTTGTTATTTCCTCCCTGGCTATCCGTTGGGGAAGAGGGGGCCTTGCGCTCTATGAGCTGGCTGCTCACTGCTCTGCCTTTCTGGCCATTTGCTCAACCATCTGTCTCCATTTCCTCATTCCATTTTCCTAGTTTCTTACCGACCCGCTCATAAGCACTTTACACGGACTAAGCTGTTCAATCCCATGGCACGCCTGTGCCCCAGGTGAGGAGACTGAGGCACGGGGTCCGACGTGCCATTCTGTAAAGGGGCAAATAAGCCCAGGCCTGCAATCCCTTGTCTGTAATTCTGATTCCAAAACATCGCCGCAGGCCCAGAGGTTTCTTCCCAACTCTGGCATCAAAACCTGACCTGGAGTGAGGCTCTTTGTACTCTTTGTTTGTTTGTTTTTAAATCTATTTTGTACTCATTATTTACTTCTGCGAGTGTGCCTTTTCCACATAAACCCTGCTTATTTGATTGTGGGGTGTCACCCCAGACCCTGTGGGAGTGTGATGCGATATTCAGCAGCCACACCTCAGCACCTTGCTAAAGCCCAAAGAATTCTAACATCTGAAACATCTGGCGCAAGTGTTTCTGGGAAGGGCCTGTGGGCCTTCCTGGTAATTTTCATGGCAATAAAGGAGTGCTGTTTTTATAGTTGTCTGGGTGTAAGTGAGATGGGTCAGGGTGCGAAGCCTGGGAGGACCCTAGGGGCTCCCTCAGCCTCAGATGCACGTAGGGTAAGGTGACCAGACGTCCCGCTTTTGGCGGGACAGTCCTGATTTTTAACAATTTGTCCTGCGTCCCACGGTGTTTTAAAAAAGTCCCGATTACTCTTTGTAATATTTTAAGTAATAATAAAAAATTTAAAAA
>PVJC01050652.1:0-11744 GCA_004026665.1 Murina feae | reverse complement strand
CTGGTGAACAAAAATAGATCCAGAGGCAGAACAGCATCAAACAATCTGTCAAATTAAAGCAACAAGGACGGGGCGGGGGGGAGGCTTGGGGGGGTAATAAATCAACCAAAGGACTTTTATGCATGCATTTAAGCATAACCAATGGACACAAATCAATGGGGGGGGGGTAGGGGCGGCCGGGGGAAGGGCAGGGGGGAAAAGAGATATTTGTACTAATCTTTGTAATACTTTATGTAATTAAAATAAATATTATATTTGAAAAAGAAAGATTTTTGTTTTTACTTTTTTCAGCTGAAGGGTGCAAATGAAATTGTCCAAGAGCTAGGAGGTAGCGTGTTTCCTTTTGGAACTAGATATTGTGTTGTGTTCGTGGATGGAGGAGGGAGGTTGTGCCTCGGACACTTGCTGGCCTTTAGCTTGCATTGACTCGGTGTTGGTACTCGAGAAAGTAGCTTCATGTAGGTCCATGAAGCAGGTTTGTGAAGACAAATTTTCAGACAGACGATGGCCAGAGGATCTGGTGTTTTAATTGTCTGCTTTTTCCACCAGAGCTTGGATTTACAAAATGGTTAAGAGCATCTTTCTTCTGCTGTGAATACTTGTGCTTGTATGTAAATGAGCACTTATTTTTTGTGATGGTGAGAATCTTGATCTGCAAAAAAAAAAAAAAAAAAAAGTGTTTTCCAACATTCTACAGAGTGACTAGAACTTGAGAAAGTTGTCACATTTATTTGCTAAAACATTCGTGGGGAATTATAAGTAGGGTGCACAGTGGTTAAGATGGATGGCTGTGGAGTCTGATGGATCCAACTTTAAACATCTGGCGTTTGCTAACTTTATGCCCTTGGACAATATCCACCTCACTATACCACCGTTTACTGCTCAATACATTTGTGATAATGATACTAACCTAGCCCTGACCGGTGTGGCTCAGTGGATAGAGCGTCAGCCTGTGGACTCCAGGGTCCTGGGTTCGATTCCAGTCAAGAGCATGTACCTTGGTTGCGAGCACATCCCCAGTGGGGGGTGTGCAGGAGGCAGCTGATCGATGTTTCTGACTCTCTATCCCTCTCCCTTCCTCTCTGTAAAAAATCAATAAAATATATATTTTTTAAAATGTGAAACTTGATAAAAAAAATAACAATAATACTAACCTCATATGCATATGATGAGAATTAAGTTACACATGCTCACAAAATTCTCATAATAAACACCTGACTCCTTAGAAGCTCTTCTTATTAAGTAAGGGATGAGAGTCGGGAAACTAAATTACTATTTAAGTCTGAATCTGATATTATATTAATCAAAAACTACTTGACTCAAAACTTGTGATGTTATGCAAAAGGAAAATAAGATCTAGACCCTTTTCACTTCACATTTCTTGTCTAATAACAATAATTTGCTCTATCAACACACACATCATGTTTACCTACACAGTCAATGTGAAGTCGGTCGGCTGTGCTCACTTTTTAAGTAAAACGTCTTAGCCCATCCTCCCTTTCTCTGACTGGTAATTTTGCTCACCCGCATAGCAATGCAAAAACCACATATTGCCAGAAATTAGTTTTAGAGATGATTTTGTCCAACAATTTTATTTTACTGATGAGAAAACTGATGTCCAGAAGGGTTAACCGGTTTTCTTCATGTTTTATATTTAGTTCACAGCCACCTTTTGGTTTCCAACCCAACAGTCATTGAAGGACAGTAACTCTTCAAAATAATCCGTTAGTGTTATACTGAGCTCCACAGCGCCGAACTTCCAAATTTTCCTACTTACTTTTCTGCTGAGGGAGGTTTCATTCAACTTAACAATTGGAAATTAATTACAACAGTAATTCCTGATAGCATTTAAAACGTCTTCATACAGGCAACGTTTATAAATAGCTACCTTGTGGGCACATAAAAAGATATAAATTATTCTATTCAATTGAAATTTAAAATTAAACCATTCCAACGTTGATTTGTTTAAAAAGTAAAGACACTCCCATAATGACAGTATAGCAAAATAAAATTAAGTTGATTCTGCAGCCCTTGGCTAAATTTATCTAATTGATTGACATGACAAACTCACTAAAAGATAAAAAGACAAGAATGATTTTTAAGATAATTGAGTCTGGCCACATCACCTCCTCTTGGAGAAGCCAAACCCACAATGCCTTGCATTATTTGTTTGTTTCTTCAGCGATCAAGAGATTAAAAAGGAACTGATATGATTTCTATTGACAAGATTTCTAGAAACACATCTCTGTGTTCCCTAGGGTTTTGAGGATAATAGCTGGAAGAACGCCTCAAATGATAAAAATGTAAGAAGTGATGCCAATTGGCCTTCTTTGGGAGAAGAAGGAGGTAGGCGAGAAGAGCCTGGTTCTCGTCAGAGACGTGGATTGGCTCATCGGTGACATTCGAACATTTTCCCATGTTGGTGTTGCAGAGGCAGGTATAGCAGGGAAGTCAGTGGGCATGAGTGACAGGGGCAGGAGAGTCGGAGAAAGGGCTTCAGTGGAGGGACAGGGCAGGTGCCAAAGGCTCACGGGGACCTGTTGCAGCTCTAACTCTGGGCTTACGGCTGCAGATGGGTGCATGGGCAATGGGTTCAGGGAAACAACAAATATGAACTTCTTGTTGAATTAAGAGGGACAACCTGCATTTGTAGAATAAGAGCTCGAACGGGGGCAGAGCTTCACCAACCTATCTGTTTTGTGTTGTGTTGAGGGTTAGCCACGTGTTGCGTTTACCTGCAGCTGTTCCTAGTGAGTGTGTAACATCCTAGATAGCAGCACACCAGACATGGAGGCTGGAGGGAGCCAGTGACAGGTCTGAGTTGTGGCGAACTGATGTGATCAGACAGGAGGCAAGAGCCCCAGAAAGTGCCTTTTCTAGGTGAGGATGGCAAGAGCAATAGTGAGACTGAAAAATCCCAAATGAAATAGTGATGAGAGATGAGAGAATAACATTGGGGAGCATGCAGGAACCCCAGAATATAAGGTGATGTGTTAGGCATCACCTTGTTCCTGTAAGGCCCCTTTATTTATTTTTAATATATTTTTATTGATTTCAAAGAGGAAGGGAGAGGCAGAGAGAGAGAGAAGTATCAACGATGAGAGAGAATTATTGATCGGCTGCCTTCTGCATGCTCCACACTAAGGATCAAGCCCAAAACCTGGGCATGTGCCCTTGACTGGAATCGAACCTGGGACCCTTCAGTCTGCAGGTCAACGCTCTGTCCACTGAGCCAAACCGGCTAGGGCTGTAAGGACCTTTAAAAGGAAGAATGGTATTAAGATTCATGAATGTCCTCATGAAAAATAGAGCATTAATAGATTGTCCAAATATTTCTGAGAGAGACAACAGAATGACAAACTGATGATAATAGCATATTGATGAAGGCTTACGCCAAAGGCCACTGGAAGAGACTACTTCGCCACTTTGGAAGAGAAAACCTTTCCATATGCAGACAGAGCCCCCACATAAGTTCCCTGCACCCCGCAGATAAGTGGCTCTGAAACAATCACATTAGAAAAGTAGATTGGGCTGCACAAAGCTACTTCTTAAAATGCTACCCAGCGTAAGAAGATTGTTGGCTGGACTAGTTGCAGACATACGGCCATTATTCAATAACGCACAGTTGATGAAATGTAAATTTAAATTAATAATAATTAGAGACCTTTGCTGGTTTTATAACAAAGAAACAGAATTGAGGTTAGGCATATTCAAGTAGAGAAAAAAATGGTGAACAATTACAGGAAGTTTTTTTTCTTGGGTTTGTACCTTGGGAGATGTTCAGCCAAAAGTCCTCATTCAGGTGTAAACTCGTGCTTTTCTTAAAATATGCTTTGCTCTGGCCAAACTGAAGTTTTTCTCCTGGAATTACAATGGAAGCCACAGTGGAAACATTCAGATCAGTCATTCCCTCCCCAGGACGCGTGCCCTCAGTCATTTAAGGGCCTGGCCTGGCTGGGAGGGTTTTCCTCCTCTGGAAGGCACGCAGCTCGGTGGCTTAGCACCTCTTACCGCAGCGGGTCCCTGATCAGTGTGATGCAGAGAAAGAAAATGCCTCCTACAGAGCAATCAGCCCTGCTTCTTCATTGTGGGCGAGAGAGCATCTGATACTCGCCAGCTGCCTGTGGAGAGAGTCCTAGGCACCCTTAGCAGCCAGGGTGAGGGGGATCGGGGGGAGGTTAACTCAGCTCCTAGGCAGAGTAGGGAGCAAGCTGTGGTGGCAGCCAGTCCTGGGCAGATGCAGTCCATGACCGTAGTCCCCTGTCAGCCCCGCCGACTTCCCCCCATCAAGCCCCCTTTATTAAAGGAAGGTCATAGTTCACTTCCCACACCAACCCCAAAGCCTTTCTTCCTGGGATTTCTCTTTTGGAAAACAGCAATATGCTTTCACTCCTTAAAGCATGTCATGCGATCACCTCGTGTCTGGGATTCAAGTTCAAATTTATTCTCTTGGCCTAAGAGGCCTGCGTGCTCCCTCCTCTGATTGTCTGGGGACGCCCCCTTTGCTCCCATGTTTGGTCACTGGGCTCTGGCCAGACTGTTCCTCACTCTTATTCTGGGTTCTGTGAGCCTTCCCACCTCACAGGACAGCGCCCCAACCGGTTCCCACCTGGCTAAGACTTACCTTCGGACCCAGATCTTTCTTACCTTCCCAGGGAGGATGTCTTTCGCTTACAAGTTCAGATGAGATTCTGCTAACGTGTCCCCTGGTCCACCCTCCGTGGCACTGAGGACAATGGGGTGAGACGGTCACTACTGCACCCCAAAACTCAGCACAGTGCCCAGCATATAATCACATAATCGATGTTCAAAAGTAGTTGTTGAAGTTGGGGTGCCACCAAACCCCAACATTCCCTTACCAGGCCCCACGGGGACAGACATCCTGTCAATATCCAGACATCCTCTCCCACCTCGGAACCCAGCTCCCTGGGCCCCGTTTCCAACGGCTGCCTGAGCCATGCTCTGTCCTGAGAGGAGAGGGGAGACTGAGGCCAGACCCCCGGGCTCATGCTGCGGCCATGAGTCCTCCCAGCGTGTGGCTTTATGTAAGAATGGACGCAGGGTGTTTTGCAATCATTTCACGGATCTGCTGAATCGGTGCTTTTCCTATTGTTTCATTCTTCTTTTGGAAAGAACTCCAGATGGGCAAACACCCACGTTTTTAGTAGATTGTGTGTGTGCGTGTGTGTGCATGCATGCATGTGTGTGTACTTGTGCACGTGCGCGCGCATGTGTCTGTGTGTGTGTGTGTGTGCAACATATCATCACGCTGTTTGCCAGGTCAGTTCAATCAACTCTGATTTCAACCAGAAAGTGGGAGCTCGTTCTAGCTGTATTCTGAGAATGCAAAGCTTGGGAATTTTCAAGAACTTCTCGGTTTATTTGGAATCCCTGTGATAGCCTGAGATGCAGTGGGGATGGCATCCCTGCGGCCATTGCCATAGGTTAGTGTGTGATCTAAGTCCCTCCTGAGTCTGCCATGGAGACTTCGCTCCTTCAGGACAGGCTCACGGGCAATTCCAAGGGAGCTGGAAGAGGAAGGGTTACTCAAGGGCCACCCCCAAAGGGACAGTGCTGATGCCATACGTGTAGGTCCCTGGGGATCGGTGCTGCTGGAAGGGATGGATGGTGGAGAGGGGAGACGCAGCGGTGCGTCTGCTTTCATCCAGCTTTGGTTCTGGCTTCTCTTGGTCAAAACCGCAGGGAAGTCCGAATGCTCTAGACTCAGCGTCATAAACCTGGACCTGCCGCCACTGGCCCACTGTGACCTCGGGCAAGATTCACATCCGGCGCCTCCCGTGTCGCATGGGCAGAGCAACCAATGAGATGAAGGGTGAAGAAGGCGTACTCTGGGGTCACAGTTCACCGCAGCTCATGGTCACTGATGGTCACTGGGATCCTCTGAGGGCATCATGGCGGAGATGAGGGCATTGACGCTCAGAACAAATATCAAGCACAACCTCTCAGACTCAAACCCCCATCTTCTAGACTCCTACAGCCACACCCTTACCCGCGAGGTAACCCCGTCTCCTTCTCACTCAATACGTTGTTTAAAAATCTCCATTTTTCTCCCAAAGGAAGAGTGTTTATTTCCCATGATGCTCAGCCTTCAATGCAGTTGCACCGGTCAAAGTTCAATCGCATTTCTGAGTATTTCCAGGACAGTGCCTGGCACCTTGCTGGCATTCTACATTTTTCTTCCTTCTCCTTCTCCTTTGTCTATCGCCTTCCCTTCCTCCATCGACTATCTTAATGCACCGAGTTCTTAAACTGTCATCACATGTATGTATTTCTATAAAATACGTGAGTGTCGTAGCTCCAGCCAAGAGAGTAATTCAAAAACACGGGAGTGCTCTCATTCCGCAGCACAGGGTGTGATGGCCAGTTCCTTTCTGAGCCACATCCCTTCACCCAGGCCGCTACGATAACACTCACACACAGTTATACCGGGAGACGGAGTCCTCTAGTCTTCAGAGCACAGGGGAGCTATTCCCAAGCACACTCTGCCTCTTCCCAGGTTTCCCCAGGGCTGGTGCTAAACCGGCCCCCTCAGTCCACGCAGGACAGCCTGCACACTATGTCCGATTCACTTCGTTTCTCCCCTGCAAATGTTTTGTTCTGCATCCTTGTGTCTCGCCTTTTTTTCCTCCACTTCTGACTCCTCTGCCAACCTCGAATTTATGATCCCATAGCCTCATAGACAGAGCCTACTGGAGACGTAGCTGCCTTCCTCCTCCTTCCTTTTCCATGGCGCCCCACACGCCTCCATCCCCCGCTGTGGGGGCTCTCCCACCACCGGCAGAGCCAGGAAGGTCTCCGCTCAGGGCCCTGGAAGTCTTCAGCAAACACACACCAGGTTTCCACAGCCGCCTCCTCTTCCCGGTGCTCCCGCTGACACCTACCAGAGGCGAGTTCACAGTAGCTTTCAGTCCCGTGGGGAGAGGAGACTCATGTCAGCACACGGCCCTCTTATTTATTCCAGACGGAACCCTCCCGGTTTGAAACGCTGCCTTAAGAAAGTCCCCCACGTACACTTCAGCCTGGAAGAAAGATGAGAACAAATGCTGATTTATAACGAGATACAATCGATTCTAAGCACAGGGAAGAACAAAGTAAGTGAATCAGCTGCCACAAAATATTTTTTGCCAGCACCTTTGAGGAGCAAATGACAGATATTCACGCATCAAAGAAATACAGTGGCTGACCCAGAAGCAGCACACGGATTGCTGTGCTCAGACGCCTCGTCTTATAAATGAGTAGAGTCCTGAGGTCCTGACATCGCCAAATACTTCACAGGCCAAGTGCACTGAGACACCTGTGAGTCAGGACCTACAGCTTATCCTCTGTCTACTAGAGGCCCATGACCACCATCACAGCTGCATGCTCTGCTCTTCTACTTGAGGCAGATCTTTCTCAGTCCACCCCACCCAGAAGGCGGAGTGTGGGCTGAGCAGGCTGCTCACCTCTTCAAGAGAGGAAGGATTGGGAGAGAAATTCATCCCATTTACTGTAAACCATGAAAATGCAATTGTGCAATCTGCCATTAACATGAGGCTTTCTGTCTTTAAATTTAAATTGCTGAGTCACTGGGTGCTTACATATTGCTATATATATATATATATATATATATATATATATATATATATGTCCCCAAAAATGTACACACACATTTTACATAATTATAAAGGCAGTGTTATGAAAATACATTTCATTTTCAAAACTGAGCTTCAGCTGTTACAGTGTGTGTACATTTTGGGGGGAAGGGGGAACACCCTATATTTTATATTTTCTGTGATTGTGTTCTTTTCCCAGTGATGGCACAGACCATGCATTAAACTTTTAAATCTGCAGCCATTTTTTACATCGCCTTACACATAGTAACATCCACTGGCTATGGACTTAACACTGGGAGCAAGGCACGGATGTTTTAATTGCGTCTTCTAGACTAAATTGAATCCTCCCACTGCACGCTGAAGGGCATGAACACCAGGCGTCGTGCTGTTCTTTATTTGGTAGAGCGTCTATTGCAGATTTCGAATGGTCTTCATAAAATACTAAGCCTCTAGCTTTCCACTAAACCTAAAACAGTTCAGGAAAAACAGCAGACGACGGCATACTCAGTCAGATGAGCTTTGCCTTTTCATTCTTCAGACGGTGTCTCCTTAGAACAGTGAGGAAAAAGAGTGATCAGAAATAAGGGGTGACGCTGCAAAGAGCTGGGAGGTCACACACAGGAAGGTCGCACGTGCCAGAGCAGCAGACGGGCTGGAGGGAGGAGCGGACAGTGTGGAAGGGGAGGAGGGATGGAAGGGGAACCTAGAAGTGAGACGTGAAGATAAAGCTGGAACAGGAAGGCAATAACTCATATCCATTCTAAGTCCAAATGCTTAGTAGCGTGGGAAAGACCGGCGGTAATTTTATTTTGTGTCAGACCAGCCGTGGAGGCCATATTTCTTTCTTCCAAAATACAACCATCGGTTCACTTACAGCTCTTCCAACCATGCAAGCAAATGCTCGGGCAGGTTTCATTTGATCGTGGAGGGGGTTATGCGGAAATGTACTTGAGGCAGATAAGTTAGAGGCACCAGGACTTGTCAGATTCTCTAGTGACTTAGATGAATTCCTCCCCATTGTTTCCAGCAAAGGACCTTGTAAAGTGGGCTGTGCATTTGAGAACTAAAACGAATGGAATGTCCAGTGGGGCCTATGGTTGATGACTGAGATTAGTACCTATGTCTACTCCAAACTAACTCAAGAATGGACGGTGACCAGAGAAGTTCATAAAAATAAGTTGAATGTACCTTAGAGCTAAAATAGCAGAGAACTGCTATTTCACAAAAGAACTGGTCCAGGGAAATCAAGAAGCTGCCAGAAGACCCGAAACTAACAGAGTAGGATAGCATGGCTTTCGCCGAGGGATTCCATTAAGGTCATTAATAATGGCAGGAGATGACTCACCGGTTCACAATTTCAATGAAACAGCAAACAGTGTAGAACCTGAACTGCACGGTGTAGTGTATCTTTCAAGCATTTTTTTATGCGCCAAGTGAAAAATCGAGCACTCACCTTGAGAGAGGAACATAAACTCGGAAATGTTATCAATTTATAGAGAGCTGCATTGAAAACGCATCTTGAAAGTGACACAGCTACAATGGATGAGAAAAATCTCAAATGCATCACAAGCAGCTTTTCATTAAAGATGTTTAAACCTCATGATTTTGTTTTTAACGAAAGTGCTGCTGTTTTTTAGAAGGTCTCAGAGAGGAGGTGTTTAAACAACAACTTTCCAAATTTCAGAGAAGTTGGATTCAAGCACTTTCACCTGAAATTGAACTCAGCATAAAATGTCTTATTTTTGCCTCATTCCGTGGAGAACCTCAGAGAGTAGTAGGATCCTGCATTCCTTGATGTCTCAAATTGTAAACATTTGCAAATACTTAATTTTTTCGAAGTATAATTAAAACTATATCTTGGAAATGAGAAAGCAAAACCTTCTTTGCCTGCAAATGGCAGCTTTAGCTTATTTGAAACGGTTTTACGTAGCACGTATATGATGTTTATGGACAAGGAAATTGAGGTGGGGGGGTTCTTGGGGTGGAAACAAGCCAGAGCAGAAAACAGAGGTGCTCTCTCTGCCTATGAGAATTGTCTCTTGAGGACATATGTCATATTGTAAGTACATATTTCTAGGCCATTTCCTGGTATTGGTATAGTTGTAAGCAGAAGAAACACCTTCTCAGGATAGTAAATCAAAGCACTCAGATGATAAGTCAAAATCCTGCACGGTAGCTGTGTCCTTTGTGAGTGAACTCCCACCTGCGCTCCCTCCTCTCTGTGCCATATTAGGTAAGTTGTCAGTGGAGGAAATATCCTGTCTCAGGATTTATTGAGTTTCGGAAAGGAAATCTGAGAGTCCTAGGCAGTGGCTCAGTTGGTTGGGGCATCGTCAGTACATTGAAAGGTTGCGGGTTTGATCCAAGGTCAGGATTCGTACTAGAAGGCAACCGACCCATGTTTCTCTCCTCTCTCTCTCTCTCTCTCTCTCTCTCTCTCTCTCTCTCTCTCTCTCTCTCATTCTCTCTCTCCCTTCCTCTCTTTCTCTAAAAATCAATGGAAAAAAATATCCTCTAATGAGAATTAACAAAAAAAACTCCAATGGAGACAAGAAACTTCTCTGACAAGCTCCTGGATTTTCTCATGTCCTAACAGATGAAGGTAAAATTGCTTCTCGGAAGCCCTGGCCCCATTAAGGAGTGTCCCCAAGGTTTGGAGTGAGATGTGGTTGGAGAGTTGTATTCCTGTGTCAAACAGCATGGACCCCAGAAGAACAGAGGAAAATTCCCACTGCGGCCTCTTCCATTAGGGCCTTGCACAGCCTCCATCTCAGCTTCCTTCTGGATCATCTCAGCTCAAGTAGAGAACAAAGCCAGAGCCACATCGTCTCAGTCGAGGTGGGCACGTTGTCCAATGGGGGAGGCACTGCTCTTCCGCAAGTGCAGGGCGAAGGGCCCGAGGAACCACTAGTCCCGTGGATTCTAAACATTTGGAGCCCAACATCTCTTTTTTATCAAGTGACGTCTTACCCCGGACTCTCTCTGAGGGACAGATGGTCTGGAAGTGGCTCTGTCTTGGTTAAAAACAGGAAGGAGAAGTCTACCACCCAGTCTCCCATTTCCCATCGGGGACCCTCGTCACAGGTCACAGCATGAAGCGCTGTGGAAGGATCTGCAGGGAACCGTCTCCTCTTCCATTTTACAGGCAAGGAGCGTTCACGTCTTTCCTGTCCTCATATTCCTCGCACTTCCCAGTCTCCTGGGACGGGCAAGCTCTCTACAATCCCAACAGGCAGTTGCTGTGAGCAATCTATTTCGCCCAGGGAGGATCTAGACTCTCGGGCGCGGTGATTGGTTGCAGCACGTGACCATGTTTAGGGCTCCTGGCCAGGCATGGGAAGTAAATGCAACCCTCAGCCTCAGAGTGGCGCGGGAGGCTGTCGGAGAGGCACCGGACTCTGAGCGCTAACTCTTCTACCATTCACTCGCTGTTCAAAAGTGGGTACATCCTGGGCCACTTGTCACCATTCTCTCAACGGTTCCTTTGCCTGCTCCCCGCATCCAAACTGTCAAAGCTATGCACAGACTTGTGCCCACACGACAGCCTGGGGAGGTGTCTGCAGGGCGACGGGTCATGATCAGCTCAGGCCAGGAATGCCAGACTCATCCCTACACACACACACCACACTTAGCCCCAGGAGGCTTTTGCTTTGTGTCAAGGATGCTTTCCAAAAGTGCCCTTGGTTCAGAAGTACAACCATAATGCAGTTTAACATCATATATATATATATATATATATATATATATATATATATATATCATGTCACTGTACTAAAAATGCAACTTATACATCTCTGGCTAAGAAAAAATTAACTGTATTTAACCATACACACGTTTTTCAACCTTTCTTTTTAAATGCACTGTAGATAATAAATTTTAAATATACTACAAAGAAATCTTGTTATGGGAAATAAAAGAAAGACACAGGAAAGAATAAAAGAAAGAAATCAAGAAAGAGAAGTGGGAGTGGGGAAAACTGCATAGATAAAAACTTCTTTAGATGCAAGCATTTCCTTCGCCTCTACCCTCTGTCTTGGTAAAACCCACACCAGCCAATAAAAAAGTGAGTGCTTCCCCAGGTGGGAATTTATGAGCTACATCTTCATGACAACTTTTGAGGCCTCACGCCTT
>PVJC01050651.1:0-11738 GCA_004026665.1 Murina feae | reverse complement strand
GGATTCATACTTGAATCAAGTTTATACAGCTTCTATAACTTGAAGCTGTTCTGCTCAAGGTAACAATGACATCAGTATTTCTAAATCAAATGCCTGTCTCACCGTCCTCTCCTTAATGACACAGCCCTAATTTTTGCACAGAGCTGATCACTCCCTCCACCTAGAAGTACTTCTTCCCTCGTGTATTATTTGGGGTTCTGTAGAGAAACAAAACTGATAGGATATATATTAATTAATTCTTTTGGAGAAAATCGTAAGTATTCAGGAATATGAGATCAAGTCTGAGAGCCCAGAAACAATGGAATTTTCAGGAAGAGCCACGCATGCTCAGAGTCATAAGGACTCGGTTCCCCTGATGGGACTCCTGCTCCCATTGCCTCCATTCTCTCTCCGCCCAATTCTTTGTCTCCTCTAACACTTTCCCTTTCTCGCAGGCAAATGTGCCCAGTGGAGGCCTGTAATTCATAAATTATATTCCACTCTTTCGTTTGCTTTCCTATGAGATAAAGAGTAGAACCATGGTGCGTTTGCCTGGATTGTTGTAATAACATCCTTACTGCTTTACCTTCCTATAACTTTATCTTGATGTTTAGCCTCATCACAGCTAACAAGGGTGTACTTTGAAAACCTAAGCCAAATTATGCCTCCTCTGGAATTGCTCTCCATCTCTTTGAAAACCATTATTTCATTCAACATTGTTTTGTTATAATTTTGATGAGATGTCATAGGAACTTATATGTTGTTTAAACCAATGGTAAACAGCCTGTTTCATAATAGGTCATTTCCCTGCCAGGGCACATGCCCAGGGTTTCCGGGTCCATCCCCAGTGGCGGGGGGGGGGAGGGGGGGGGCGTGCAGGAGGAAGCAGATTAGTGATTCTCATCATTGATGTTTCTCTCTCTCCTTTCTCTTCCTCTCTGAAATCAATAAAAATATATTTTTTAAAATAACGGGGGAAGGAAGTATATATATCCAGACTTGTGTATATATATCCTCTGGGAGGATATGTAAGTTGTCTAATAACAGTTGTTACCTGCTTGTGGGGAAGGCAAATGGGAGATGAGAGTTAGGGAAATTATTTGGCATCTATCCTAGGTAACTTCTTGAATTCTAAACCATGATGTGGTATTGTTGATTCAAAGAAGGACTTTTTAAACTAAAAATCAAAATGAGATAATTTTCTGAGGGTTGAATTGTGAGGGCTTTGAACCCTGCCCCCAAACCTCAGACCTAGATTCAGGCACAAAGAGACACATGACCTTGCTGCAACTTGACCACCATCTCCAGAAAAATCTTATCTTCTTTGTGTTGGATTGCCCTGTGGAGGCAAAAACCAGAATTACAGGATCTTCTGAGAGTGAGAGAGGGAAGTGAGGAAAGGGCCTAATTTATCTGGAGGTGGAGTTAAGGGACACCTAGTGGAGTGTTTAAAACAAGCTCTAACTTCCTGATATTTCACATACTTCAAAATTCATCTTTAGAAATTAAAGGTATTTTCTTAGAAAAATCCATTATGATGGTCAACAAAATTCCATAATGCCACCCCAAACCTAAACCTATATAAATGTCCACAATTGCCTCCAAAATGTCTTTTTACAGTTGGTAGGTGCAACCATTTCTCAGTGTAGTGTTGGCAACAGATGTGACCTCCACCTCTTGTTCTTACTTTCCACTGTATTCCTAGTGCCAGTTACAAGGTATGGCTTCATGTATTGTGATGTGTTTCCCTGGGATGGTGTCATCATTATTTTGTGACATCTACCTAGGACAGTAGCGAAGATGTAATCCAACACTTTTTAAACTAGATTTTTATTGATTTTTTTTAAAGAGAAAGGAAGGGAGAGGGACAGAGAGACAGGAATATTGATGAGAGAAACATCATTAATCGGCTGCCTTCTGCACCCCCGCACTGGAACCAGCCCACAAACCACGCATGTGCTCTGACCAGAAATTGAACCCATTATCTCCTGGTTCCTGGGTACTCAACTGCTAAGCCACACCAGCTGGGCCAACGTTTTTAATTATAGTTATTTTGAAGGGAGTATAAAGGAAGTAATGAAAACAAGAAAGGCAGTAAGTCAGTGATTGTTGAAGGTAACTGATAGGTACAAGGGGTTTCGTTCTATATTATTTTCCCTATTGTTTTTTGAAATGTTTAATAAAAAATATAAAATATAGTGGCATATCCTGTGAGGGATGAAGTACAGTTATGGAACACAGTTACAGGATAATTTTTCAATGCTCTTATCTTTTCTGGATAGCAACTTTCAGAAATATGCCAGAACAAAATGCATTAGCTTTTAATTCCATAAGAATGTAAGAGATCAACCAAAGGACTTGTGTGCATGCATACACGCACAACCAATAGACGCAAGACAAAGAGAAGGTGAGAGCAAGTGCTGGAGGGGAGGGGAGGCCAGGGCGAGGTCAATGGGGGAAAAAGGAGACATATGTACTACTATTTGTAATACCTTAAGCAATAAAAAAAGAACATATCATAATCTAAAAATAAAGGGAAAACTGTATTTGTGATGGAGGTCATTGTTGATTAAGAGATCCTGTGAAGACTATGCAGCAAGTGACATTGGTTTGAAAATATCCCACTTTTAAAAACTATTGTGAGGACAAAGAAAGGAATCCATATAGGTACTGAGTGTGAGATGATAATATTGGGGAATTGTTAATTTTTCAGTTGTGGTAATAGTATGATTTTTGTTGAGGAAAAGTGTTCTTTTATTAAAGAGAAACATACTAAAACATAGGGTGTCCCAACAATGTATACACACTTTGAATAATTATTAATTCCAGTGTTTCTTTTTAAGATTTAACCCATTGGAATTAATAATCAAAGTGTGTATACATTTTTGGGACACTGTATTTCAGAGGAAATTGAAAGGGTAGCTATAATTATTTGCTTTTAAATACTTTAAAAAGATGTAGTAAATATGATAAAATTAACAGGACTGAAATCTAGGTGATAGATTCAGAAATGATGGTGGTGGTAAGGCAGTTTATCAATCTCGCTTAATCTCCACTTAAAAATAAAGATAACAACTAAATAGAAAAACTAAAAATTACTATCAACAGCATTTTCAATAAAGCACAATGACAAGATATTCTGACATATCTTAAAATACACGTGAGTGGAGACAAACCACCAACACCCACAGGACTTGTTGGCATCTGTGTGACAATAAAAGGAGGAAATGAAGTCACAGCATTTGAATACCATAGAACAGAAGAACAACAAATAGCCAGCAGATATTCAGTGGAAAACATAGCAGGCCAATTTGAGAATAGCAGCTAACAGTGATAATGGGTTTTCCCTCTTCAAACTGCTAGAGTAGTATAAACCCTAAGCCTGTGGTGTGTTTAGATAGCAAAGCTAAAAAAGGCTTGACCACTAGTATAGTATTGGCCAATATCTCCTGCTATGACTAATTTCAAATTTCCAATGTGATATCACTGCTACTGGACTTGAGAAAAAAATGTGAAATAGAACACTATAATATTTCTATCATACAAACACAGCAGGCATGAATAATCTCAAGAGCATAATGGTAAAATGTTTATTTTGTTCTTTAGATTTCACATGTAAGTAAAATCATATGTATTTGTCTTTTTCTGACTAATTTCACTCAGCAAAATACTCTCTAGACATGCCCATGCTGTCGCAAATGGTAAGATTTCATTCTTTTTACGACTGAGTCATACTCCATTTTATATGTACTACCGCTTTTATATCCACTCATCTGTTAATGGGCACTTGGGTTGCTTCCATATCTTGGCTATTCTAAATAACACTGCTATGACATAGGGGTGCATATGTTCTTTTGAGTTAGTGTTTTAGATTTTTTGGATATATTCCCAGAAGTGGAATGACTGGGTCATAAGGCAGTTCCATTTTGAACATTTTGAGGACCCTCCATGTTGTTTTCCATAGTGGCTGCACCACTCTGCTTTCTCACCAACAGTGCACAAGTGTTCCCTTTTCTCCATGTCCCCACCAACATTGGTTGTTTGTTGATTTATTGAAGATAGCCATTTTGATGGGTGTGAAGTGAGATCTCATTGTGATTTTAATTTGCATTTCTTTAATAATTAGTGATGTTGGGCATCTTTTCATATGTCTATTGGTCATCTATGTGTCCTCTGGAGAAGTTTCTATTCAGGTCCTCTGCCCAATTTTTATTGAATTGTTTGGTTGTTGTTGTTTTTGCATTGAGTAGTTTAAATACATGTTTTTATTGATTTCAGAGAGGAAGGGAGAGGGAGAGAAAGATAGAAAAATCAATGATGAGAATCATTGATCGGCTGCCTCCTACACTCCCCCCCCCCCACTGGGGATTGAGCCCACAACCAGGGCATGTACCCTTGACTAGGGGACCCTTCAGTACGCAGGCTGATGTTCTATCCACTGAGCCAAACCAAAAAGAGCATTCTTTATAAATTTTTTGATATTAACCCCTTATCACATGTACCATTGGTGAATATCTTCTTCCATTCCCTAGATGGTCTTTTAATTTCACTGATGGTTTCCTTTGCTGTGCAAGAACTTTTTAGCTTGGTGTAGTTCCATTTGTTAATTTTTTTTCTTTCCCTTGCCTAAAGAGATATATCAGAACAAATATTGCTGAGAGAAATGTTAGAGATTTTACTGTGTTTTCTTTTAGAATTTTACTATGTTTTCTTTTAGAATTTTTATAGTTTCGAGTCTTCAATCTAAGTCTTTAATCCATTTTGAGTTCATTCTTGTAGCTGGTGTAAGAAGGTGGTCTAGTTTAATTTTTTAATGTATCTGTCCAATTTTTCCAGTACCATTTATTGAATAGATTCTCTTATCCCATTGTATGTTCTTGCCTCCTTTGTCAAATATTGATAATATAGGCATGGTTTTTTTCTGGCCTTTCTATTCTGTTTCATTGATCTATATGTTTTTACTCAGTACTATACTATTTTGATTATTATGTCCTTGTAGTATAGTTTGATATTAGATGGTGTGATGCCTCTAACTTTGCCTTCTTTCTTTCAATATTACTGAGGCTACTCAGGTTTTTGTGTGGTTCTATATAAATTTTTGGATGATTTTTTTCTAGTTCTGTGAAATATATCCTTGGTATTTTGATAGGAATTGCATTGAATGTATAGATGGTAATGATGATAATTATTCCTACCCATGAACAGAGTATATACTTCCAGGTAGTTGTATCTTCTTCGATTTCTTTCTTCAATGCTTTATAATTTTCTGAGTACAGGTCTTTTACTTCCTTGTTAAATTTATTCCTTGGTATTTTATTTTTTGATGCAATTATAAATGGGATTGTTTTTTAGTTTCCCTTTCTGATAGTTCCTTATCTAATCTAATAAAGAATAATATACAAATTGACCCTCACTCTGTTACAACCACAAGCAATCACACAAGCCATGCCCACCAACCAATCAGGAGCAAATATGCAAATTAACTCAACTAAGATGGTGATGCCCAGTCTGTCTCAGCCCCACAACTGAAGTAGCCAGCAGAGACCCCCCAGCCTGGGAAGGGGCAGAGCCGGCCATCATAAGGGTTGGGGGGGTCTTCTGCCCAGGCCTGCATCCTCGGCCAGAGGCTACTGGCCTGGGTAGGGGTGGAGCTGGGATTGGCAGGGGTGGAGCCGGTGATGGGAGTGAACTACAGAGGAAACACTTTTTCTTAATGCTCATTGGCTAAGCTCTCTGTATGCCACTGGTAATATTCTTAGTAACTTGGGTAATAAGAATCCAAAAAGGCATCTAGGGTTTTTCCACCACACTCCTGGAGAAGAAAAATGAAGGTCCACTGCTGAAGGGCTAAGAAATGTCATGTCCTGCCCTAACCAGTTTGGCTCAGTGCATAATGCCTCAGCCTGCTGACTGCAGGGTCTGGGTTCAATTCTGACCAAGGGCATGTTACCTAGGTTGCAGGCTCCTCCCTGGCCAGGACCCAGGTCAGGGCTCATGCAGGAGGCAACCAATCAAAGTGTTCCTCTCACTTTGATGTTTCTCTCTGTTTTTCCTTTCTCTTCCACATTCTCTAAAAATCAATGGAAACATATCCTCAGGTGAGGATATATATAAAAAAAAGAAAGAAATGTCTTATCCTATGAAAGACACATCTTGAAAATGCCTAAAGAAAGTTGTCATTTTTTTATGGTGAAGGGACTGGAGTCCGTGTTAATGAAAACACCTTGGTGGCTGCGGTGACTGGCAGTGGCTGTAGCAGCAGAGTGATGGGCTGGTGGCTTCCCCTGATTAGCTTGGTCGCCTCCCACAAAGGGAGGGCAGACTGCAGCTTAGGCCCGCTTCCCATGTGGAGCAGGGAGTGGGCCTAAGCTGTCAGTAGGACATCCCCTGAGGGCTCCCAATATGTGACAGGGGGCAGGCTGGACTGAGGAATCCCGCCCCCCCCCCCAGTGCACAAATTTCGTGCACTGGACCCCTAGTTGATGTATAAAAGGAAAATGATTTATGAAGATTAATTTTGTATCCTGCTACTTAACTGAATTCATCTACCAGTATAACTTCAAGAATTTGTTCAAGTACTAATAATCATTTTTCTTCCTGATAATTGCTTGTGTTATATTTGATTGACATATTCTGTCCTGATTCTTTTATATATATATATATATATATATATATTCAGAGAGGAAAGGGGGAGGAGAGACGGAAAGAGAAAGAGAAACATCAGTTATGAGAATCATTGATTGGCTGCCTCCTGCATGCCCCCTACCAGGAATCGAGCCTGCAACCTGGGCATGTGCCCTTGACTGGAATCAAACCCAGGACCCTTCAGTCCAAAGGCCGGTGCTCTATCCACTGAGCAAAACCAGCTAGGGTTGTCCTGATTCTTATATACTACTCTCTAGCCATTGTCACATTAAATGATCCTACAACAAAAGAAGCAGGAAAAATTAATCCTTATCCAACTATAGACACTATTCTCTAACCAAATTCCTGATGATCAATATCTTGACAATGGTAAAATATGGACATTATGGATAAATATTCCGAGGTCGATGTTGTCTGTCCGTGGCTAAGGGGAAGCGATATTGAGAAAGAGCAAAGCAGCCCTGACATCCAGGAGTTGGCTCTAATAATATCAACTAAGCCTTGTTGTTGCTAGGAGCTGCCTGGCACTCATAGCAAGGCCTTAGTGTTCTCTCATTTAATTATTTCTTAGAACATCAATAGCAGACAAGGCCACCTTGTTAGTACAATGGATCAAAACAAAAATAAGACCACTCAGTAGTCATGCCTGAATACAGACAAAAACACAAATATTGTCCATATTGCAAAAATGATCAAACATCCCTCTATAATGGTTAATATGAGTGATGCTTTTGTATTAATTATAGTTTTAGCTTCACCTACTGTTTTTACCTTCTATTTATGGTTTATTGAGATACCCAATTACAGAAATCTCCTAGCTTCCCAACAACATCCAAACCAGAGCAAAATCTGCTTCCCTCCCTGAGTGCTTTCTGAAATCACTCTAACAAACACCGTACCATTCAGTCCTTTTTAGCATCCTCTTACTGAGATGTTCCCTGGTTCTATCATCTTATTCTCCTTCACTATAGTGAACAACAATCTCAATATATATTTTTTGAATTTAGAAGGCATGGAGGGCCAGGTGGAGACCTCTTGGAGAGGCACACTGAAATCTGGCCTTATCCGCTTTTTATTCAATTTTTTAAAATATATTTTATTGATTTTTTACAGAAAGGAAGGGAGAGGGATAGAGAGTTAGAAACATCAATAGCAGAGAAACATCGATCAGCTGCCTCCTGCACACCCCCCACTGGGGATGTGCCCGCAACCAAGGTACATGCCCTTGACCGGAATCGAACCTGCGACCCTTGAGTCCATAGGCCAACGCTCTATCCACTGAGCCAAACCGGGTAGGACTTTTTATTTAGTTTTTGATACACATCTTATCCTTAATAAAGCACGGCAAATAGGTAGCAGACAGACCATCTGTAAGGTCAATAAAAATCAGTAAAATCCAGTAAACCCAATATTTTAACCACAGATGTGTTCCTGTTGGTCTTTGACTAAAGAGAATTAATACTTTATATATATACTTTTTGGCAGAAAAATCCAGTAACACAGTCTAAGAATGTCCTTTCACCTAGTAAGTACTCTTAAAACCTAAATACTTCCCTCAGAATTAACAATTAGGTGTGCTCACTCAAGAAATTTTCATGTTCAACACATATGGGACAATAACTATTGTCTTTTTAGTCTATCTTGATTTTTTGGCATAAAATTTTCTCTCTTGGAGATCATTCCATAATATTAGACCAGGTTTACCTCATTGTTAAAATTAATGAGCTTCATTGCATACCTGATTTGAAAAAATCTGCTCCACAGATATTCCATAGTATGCTTGCATACACCTGCATTTAGCTATTCCCTTATGCATGTTTCACAATCACCAACAATATTCTAGTGATTATTCTTGCCTTGGTTTGTCCTGATTTGTTATCCTAAGATAATCATGAAGAAGTAGAATAGCATTTTAAATGCTAAAGAACTTTCCCAATTGTTCTGTGCAAATCTTTTTCCCAGAGTGTAATCAACACTAGATACCATCCCCATCTCTGATTAAATAAAACAGTCTGAGTGACGAAAAATGCCATCTCATTGTTCATCAAATTTTCTTCCATTTGCGATGAATATGTTCATATTTTCACTGGAACTTATTAAGTAATTTGAGGGTTTGAGAGAATAATGCTGCAAGGGTTCCTTAGCACAGTGGTAGTCACAGTAAGTAACTGTACTTAAATAATGGGATCTATTTACAGCTATCTGGCTGAGAGCTGGCACTTAATGCTAGGCCCTGCTCTAAGTGATCTGTCTGCTCAAGATATTTCATTGTTCTTGCATTTATTTTTAAAAGCTACTGAACATTTACTATGTGGCAGTCAGGCACCATTTTAGGTAGTAGCAGAAAGCAAGATTCTTCTTTTCATGCTGCTAAAACTCTAGGATAGAAAATAAACAGTTAATCAAATAATCAACATCATGATAATCATTAGTATTGTTATATGTGCCTAGGTTAGTATGGAAGGAAGCAACCTGATATGTTCCTCTAAATTATAGCAATGTAAAGGATGTACAGCAGATAAATAAAGCAAGAATGGCAGAAAGTGAATGGTTGTTGAAGCTTAGTGATAGAGTTTTATTATAGTTCTCCTTAATTTTTGTGATTGAAAATGTCTATAATACAAATTTAGAATAAGAGCTAGGAGCATATCCTCTAAGAGATGGAGGCCAGTCATAGGAGAGCTTTTCAATGTTCTGGCCTGCAATTTTTAAACTTCTCTATGATGAAAATATGCTACCAAATTGTGTCTGTGAGGGATGGTATTCTCCATTAAGAGAGATTAAAAAGACCTATATGACATGTGAACACAGGTTTGAAGAAAAACCTCACAAAAACTATTTTGGGGAATCTAACAATTGTGGATATGGGCTGTGTGAGAGAGATTGTTATTAGAGTATTTATTGCTAATTTACTTTATGTGGTAGTTGGTGATTTTTTGAGGAAAATTTCCCTGATGAATACAAAATTCTTAAGGGCAAAGTAGAAGAATGTCTATAATTTAATTTAAAATACTTAAGCAATAAAGGATAGGTGAAGCAAATATGGTAAAACTAACAGGACTGAAATCTAGATGATGGAGATTCTGGGAATATGATACTGGTAGGTGTATAGGTTTTCTTTCAAGTGACTAGTTTATTCCTGACACAAAACAGACACATTGGAAATAGTTGTTCTGCCCTTCCTCCTCCTTCTTCTGGCATGCTATAGATAGATAGGCCACTCCCTACTTTCCAGTTAATGAATATTCCAGAAACTTAAGTTTTATGATAAACATAATTAAAAAGGTGAATCTACCACCAGAAAATTGTGTAAAGCACTTGCAATTTTTTGCATTAGTTTCTATATTGTATAATCTATGACAAAGTTTTCTGCTATTAGTACAGATAATTGAGACAATCTTTCATTTTAACTGCCATGTGCTCAGAGCATTTCCCAGGCACAACTGCAAAGAAAAATATTTTATCTCTATTTTTCAGGTGAAGTATTTCTTTTTTCAGTTGAACAAAAGGTAGCTTCAATTCTAGTCTCATGCTAACATATAAGCTCTGACCAACTGTTCTTTCTTAAAATTGTTTCAATTACAGTTGATGTTCAATATTATGTTATATATTTATATGACTTATGAGGTGATCCCTCAT
This sequence comes from Murina feae, assembly GCA_004026665.1. Taxonomy (NCBI): domain Eukaryota; kingdom Metazoa; phylum Chordata; class Mammalia; order Chiroptera; family Vespertilionidae; genus Murina; species Murina feae. The sequence goes on along the minus strand of PVJC01050651.1, from coordinate 1,475 downwards.
AAGTCTAGTACTCATCTGATACCATATATAGTTACTACAATATTATTGACTATATTTTACATCTCTGTAACTGTCAATTTGTACTTCTTAATCTCTTTATTTTTTTCACCCAGCACCTCCACCCAGCATTTTGATATTCTGAATTGCTAAAAAAACCACTGACAATATTTAAAGAAAAAAAACTGCATAACAAAGTATTTCCATGGACTCTAAAATACAAGCAGATGGACACCAAGAATCACAAGATCTATCTATGTAATATGGGTCTTATCTGTAAGAGAATAGAGCTTTGAGCTGTTTTCCACCCTGCATTGGTCTGGTTCAATGCCTTATGCTCTTTTCATTACTCTGAGCTGCCTCTTTTAATACTGTAATCTATTTTAGTTTACTAATACCACCTTCATGTACAATGGCCCTCTTGTCACTGTTTTCTTATCTATAAAAATAAAAGCATAATATGCTAATTAGAATGGACAGCTGAATGACCTTCTGGATATCATTCTGAATGTTCTTCCAGATGAAGCCAGGATGGTGGGGGCGAGGCAGAGGTGGTTAGGGGCAATCAAGCACACAGGTGAGTTGTTAGGGGTAATCAAGCAGGCAAGCAAGTGATTAGGGTGATCAGGCAAGCAAGCAGAGGGGTTAGGGATGATCAGGCAGGCATGCAAGTGGTTAGGGGTGATAAGGCAGGCATGCAGAGTGGTTGGGGTGATCAGGCAGGCAGGCAGAGGCAGTTAGGGGCAGCCAGGCAGGCAGGTGAGTGGTTAGGGGTGATTAAGCAGGCAGGTGAGTGGTTACGGGCGATCAGACAGGCAGTCAGAGGGGTTAGGGATGATCAAGCAGGCAGTTGAATGGTTAGGGGGTGATGAGGCAGGCCAGCAGGTGAGTAGTTAGGAGCCAACAGTCCCGGATTGTGAGAAGGATGTCTGATCGCCTCTATCTGCCTCTGCCTGCCTTCCTGATTGTCCCTAACCCCTCTGTCTACCGTCATGATTGCCCCTAACTTCTCTGCCTACCTATCTGATTGCCCCTAACTGCCCTCCTCTGCTGGCCTGATCTCACCCCTAACTGCCTCTACCTGCCTGATCACCCCTAACTGCCCTCCCCTAACAACCTAATCTTGTCCCCAATAGCCCTCCCCTGCTGGCCTGATCTTGCCCCCAACTGCCCTCCCCTGCCGGCCTGATCTAGCCCCCAACAGCCCTCCCCTGCTGACCTGATCTAGCCCCCAACAGCCCTCCCCTGCTGGCCTGGTCTTGCCCCCAACTGCCCTCCCCTGCTGGTGTGGTCTTGTCCCCAACTGCCCTGTCTGACTCGGCCCCCACCACCATGGCTTTGTTTAGAAGGAACTTGGATATCCGGAAGATGGCTGGTCGACCCAGTCTAATTAGCATATTACCCTTTTATTAGTATAGATAGATTATATATGATAGGATTGCTTAAATGGGGGAGAAAAGCCTTTTTCAGAAGGAGGA
>PVJC01050650.1:0-11736 GCA_004026665.1 Murina feae | reverse complement strand
TGAAATGCTGAAAGGTATCCTTTGAGAATAGAATAGAATCAGAGGCATAGAAAGGGAGTGGACTGACAATTTTTGGGGGTTAAGGGTGTTGGGGATACGTGAAGAGACTGGACAATAATTGTACACCTATGGATGAGGACAATGGGGGGGGCAAGGTCAGAGGTTGGGGTGGGAATTGGGAGGAGGGGAGCTATGGGGGGAAAAAGAGGAACAACTGTAATAATCTGAACAATAAAAATAAATTTAAAAATAAAATAAAATAAAATAAAATAAAAAAAAAGAAAGTGCTAAGGAATCTACTAAAAAAATGTATTAGTACTTCTCCTTCTCCCTTCCTTTCTCTCTAAAAATCAATAGAAAACATATCCTCTGGTGAGGATTAAAAAACATTACTACTAATAACTAAGTTCAGCAAGAATGCACGATACAAGATCAATACATGTAAATTAATTGTATACGTTACCAATGAACCAAAAAATTGAAATTAAGAAAACAATTCCATTCACAACAGCATTGAAAAGAATACAATATTTCAGAATAAATTTAACAGCAGTGCAAAACTTATGCACTGAAAACTACAAAATATTATTGAAATAAACTTAAAGACCTAAATAAATTGAAAAATATCCCATTTTCATGGATTGGATTACAACATTGTTAAAATGGCAATACTCCTCAAACTAATCTACAGATAAGAGCAATCTCTATCAGAATCCCTGCTAGGTTATTTATATAAACTGACAGGCTTATTCTAAACTTCTTATGGAATTGCAGGGGACCCAGAACAGCCAAAATCATCCTGGGGGAAAAAATAAATTGATCTGAAAAATGGCGGCTGGCATAACGGAGGTGAGGGATAGGGAGTGAGTGAGGGGATGAAAGCAGAGCCTGTGGAGGTGGTGTGTGTGTGTGTGTGTGTGTGTGTGTGTGTGTGTGTGTGTGAGGGAGGGAGGAACAGTTAAATCCTGCAAGAGCAGCAGAGGCAGGCAGGAAGACGAGGCTCTCTGGGACAGGGAGAGACTACCACCACTGCAAATACTCCCCAGACTGCGGGACTTGGGCACGGAGCCCATGCTATCTTGAAGGGGAGAGTGGCCTCTTCTAGAAACTCATCAGCACCACCACCCAGACAGGCCTGGGACACTGCCTGCAGAACCCAGCAGCCACTCCAGCTAAAATCCTGCTGCCCCACCTGTAGACTAGCAGATCCAGGAATTTACAATTCCAACAGAGCACCAGAGCACCTCACCTCAGCAGTAAGTGCAGTCTCCCTCTCCCCAGCGCAGACCTCCAACCTCGTATTTGCATATCTGTGCTTCTCCAGCACACAGGTCATTGCATTCGCACGTATCTGCGCACAGGTTGCCAAGGAGGCGCACCACTCCATAGACTTCTCTTGGGAGTCACTGTGAGCCCCAGCTGAGAGTGATTTTATACAGACTCAGGCGTAGTGCCTCCCAGTAAAAATTCTGAATTCTCTTTGCCTGAATAACTGCCCACACACACCCAGCTGTGCAACTGTAGTGCCAGGACCCTTTAGCACCAGAGCCCCTCAGTGTGCTGCAGAGCTCAGTGCCAGCAAACGCCCACAGTTGCTCACTCCCCCTGAGCCCATATCCACAGGGCACATTAGGAAGCCACAGTGAGCATCTGCTGGGTCCAATCTTGTACAAATAGGGACACACTCCCCTGGGCAGTAGAAGTTCTGAATTCACCCATCCTAGACACCTTCCCAAAGACACCTCAATTAAGCTTCCCAGAGCCCTGCAGAGAGTTTCAGTGAGCCTGCCCTAGCAAACTCACTGCTGGTGTTCCTATGTGCCACCACTGGGAATGCACGCCTATCCACCACAGGTGCATCAGCAAAAACTGAGTTTCCCTATCCCACAGCTGCAGAACTCTGGACACTATTGTTGCACGCTTTTCTAGCAGGAAGGTCTCCCAAGACCACCACTCCACAGGCAGCCCTGGTGCCCTGCTGTGAACCCTGCTGGATAAGCACTTTAACAAACAGGGGTGCACTGCTGGGTTGTAGAAATGCTACATTCCCTCTTCTGGGATATCCACCCACAAACATTGTAAGCCAGTGGCTTCAGTTCCAGGGCCCTTCAGAGTCTGTCAGTACACCCTGCTGGCAAACACACCACAGGTGCCCCTGTTAACTGCCACTGGGATCGCATATATCCAACCACAGAGGCAGCAGCAAAAGCTGAGTCTGCCCACCTCACAACTACAGAACTCTGGACACCACAGTCATGCCTTACCAGAACACAGGCCTCCTGAGCCCCAGCACCCCAACAGACAGTTCCTGGGTGCCACTATGAGCTCCCGTGGGGCATGCATGATTTCAACCAAGGGCACAAGACAGCAAAAATTGGGACACCCCCTCCATGGCTGCTGACTTCTAGACACCTCAGTTGTGCCTTTCCAGCTTGAAGACCTACATCAAGAGAACCCAAATAGCTCAAATAGGGAGCTATACTAGACTACCAAACCCAGAACTGAGAGGTCATACCAGTAGCACCATTCATAAAAGACACTGGGTAACAAAGCAATTGGAGTTACAATTAAAACAATACAGCAAAACATGGGAAGACAAAAAAGCAATACACAAAGAAAAGAAAAAGAGGAATCCCCAGAAAGGGAGTTAAATGAAATTGAGGCTACCAACTTATCAGAGAAAGAATTCAGTGTAATGGTTATAAGGATGCTCAAAAGGCTGGATGACAAATACACACAACTCAATGAGAATTATAAGAAGCTGAATGAGAATGTCACCAACATGAAAAGGAACCAAGAGGAAATGAAGTATGACATATCTGCAATAAAGAACACAATGGAAGGCTTAAACAGCAGACTAGAAGAGGCTGGGGATCACATCAGCATATTAGAAGACAAGGAGGAAAAAAACACAGAAACACAGGAGCAACTGGAAAAAAAAAACTTAAAAAGCAAGAGGAGAGCCTAAGGAAGCTTTGGGACAATGCAAAATGAAATGACATTCACTTAATAGAGGCACTAGAAGGAAAGGAGGAGAAGCAAGGAATAGAAAACCTGTTTGAAGAAATAATGACAGAAAACTTCCCTGATACTGGCAAGGAAAAATCTACACAAGTCCAAGAAGCACACAGAGTGCCAAACAAGATGAACCCTAAAAGACCAACACCAAGACATCATAATTAAATTGGCAAACACCAATGACAAAGTAAGAATCTTAAGGCTGCAAGAGAGAGACAAAAAGTTACCTACAAGGAATCTCCTGTTAGAATATCAGCTGACTTCTCAACAGAAACAAACCAGGCAAGAAGAGATGGAATGAAATATACAAAGTGATGCAAAGCAAGGGAATGAATCCAAGAATACTATACCCAGCAAGGCTATCATTCAAAATTGAAGGTGGAATCAGAAGCTTCATGGACAAAAAAGGGCTAAGAGAGTTTATTACTACCAAACCAGCAATGCAAGAAAAGCTAAAGGGACTGCTGTAAAAAGAAGAAACAGAAAGACAAGAAGAAACAGAACATTAAGGATAAAAATGACCACAAACAAATACTTTTCAATGATAACATTAAATGTAAATGGATTAAATGCTCCAATCAAAAGACACAGGGTAGCTGAATGGATAAGAAAACAGGACCCATATATCTGCTGTCTGCAAGAGACTCACCTCAGAACAAAGGATTCACACAACTGAGAGTGAACAGATGAAAAAAAAATTTTTTTCAGGCAAATGGAAATGAGAAAAAAGCTGGGGTTGCAATGCTTATATCTGACAAAACAGACATCAAAATAAAGACCATAACAAGTGTTAAGGAAGGCCACTACATAATACTAAAGGGGGCAATTCAACATGAAGATATAACTCTAGTAAACATATATGCACCCAATACAGGAGCACCCAAATACATAAAACAATTTCTCCATGATATCAAGGGAGAGAACGATAGCAGTACAGTCATAGTAGGGGACTTTAATACCCCACTGAAACCACTGGATAAATCCTCTAAACAAAAAATCAGCCCTGACCTGTTTGGCTCAGTGGACAAAGCATCATCCTGCAGACTCAAGGGTTCCAGGTTCGATTCCAGTCAAGGGCATTTACCTGGGTTATGGGCACATCCCCAGTGGGGAGTGTGCAGGAGGCAGCTGATTGATGTTTTTCTATTATCGATGTTTCTAACTCTCTATCCCTCTCTGAAAAATCAATAAAATATATATTTAACAAAATCAGCAAAGAAACAGCAATCCTAATGATTCACTAAATCAGATGGACTGAATTGACATCTTCAGAGTCAATCTTCACCCCAAAGCTATAGAATATACATTCTTCTCCAGTGCACACGGGACATTTTCAAAGATAGATCATATATTAGGACACAGGCAAAGTCTCTTCAAATTCAAGAGAATAGAAATCATAACAAACATCTTCTCAGATCATAATGGCATAAAACTAGAAATCAACTACAATAAAAATACTGGGGAAAAAATCAAACACTTGGAGGCTAAATAGCATGCTATTAAACAATGAGTGGGTTACCAGAGAGATCATAGAAGAAATAAAAAGCATCCCGGAAACAAATGACAATGAAAACACAACAATCCAAAATCTATGGACAAAATGAAAGCAGTCCTGAGAGGGAAGTTCATAGATCTAAAGGCCTACCTTAAAGAAACAAGAGAAACTGGTAACAAATTATCTAACCCTTCAACTCAAAGAGTTAGAAATAGAGCAACAAGGAAAGCCCACAGTATCCAGAAGGAAGGAAATAATAAAGATCAGAGCAGAAATAAACAACATAGAGACAAAAAAAAAAAAAAAAAAAAAAAAAAAAAAAAAAAAAAAAAAAAAAAAAAAAAAAAAAAAAAAAAAAAAAAAAAAAAAAAAAAAAAAAAAAAAAAAAAAAAAAAAAAAAAAAAAACAAAAAAAATACAAAAGATCAAAGAAACTAAGAGCTGGTTCTTTGAAAGAATTAACCATATTGATGAACCTCTCACCAGACTCATCAAGAAACAGAGAGGACCCAAATAAACAAAATCAGAAATGAAAGAGGTGAAATAACAACTGATCCTTCTGATATACAAAGGATTGTCAAAAAAATACTACAAACAACTCTACTCCAACAAACTGGACAACCTCTATGAAATGCACACATTCCTAGAAAAATACAAGCTTCCAAAACTCAATCAGGAAGAATCAAAAAACCTCAATCGGCCAATAACTACTGATGAAATTGAAACAGTAATCCAAAAGCTTCCAGCAAACAAAAGCCCTAGATCAGATGGCTTCACAGGGGAATTTTACCGAACATTCAAAGAAGAACTAAAAGCAATCCTTCTTAGACTATTCCAAAATATTCAAGAGGAAGGCACACTTCCAAGCTCCTTCTATGAAGCCAGCATTACCCTAATCCCAAAACCAGATAAAGATACCACAAATAAAGACAATTACAGGCCAATATCCCTGATGAACATAGATACTAAAATCTTCAACAAAATTCCAGCAAACAGCATCTAGCATTACATTAGAAAGATCATACACCGTGACCAAGTGGGACTTATTCCAGGAATGCAAGGCTGGTACAATATCTGCAAATCAATAAATGTGATATATCACATAAACAAATTGAGAGACAAAAATCACAATATTATATGCATTGATGCAGAAAAGGCTTTTGACAAAATACAACACCCTTTCGTGAAAAAAAAAAAAAACTCTCAGAAAGTGGGAATACAGGGATCATACCTCAACATAATAAAAGCCTTATATGAGAAACTGACAGTCAACATCATACTCAATGAGCAAAAACTAAAACCATTTCCCTTAAGAACAGGGACAAGACAGGGATGCCCACTTCCACCACTCCTGTTTGACATAGTACTGGAAGTGCTAGACAAAGTGATCAAATAAGAAGAAGAAATAAAAGGAATCCAAATTGGAAAAGAAGTAAAATTGTCTTTATTCACAAATAAAATGATACTGTACTTAGAAAACCCTAAAGACTCCATCAAAAAATTAGACCTAATAAATGAATTTGGCAATGTAGCAGGATACAAAATTAAAGCCAAGAAATCTATGGCATGTTATATGCCAATAGTGAACTTACAGAAAGAGAAGTTTTAAAAAAATACCATTTACCATTGCACCAAAAAAGTTAAAATACCTAGGAATAAACTTAAACAAGGACATAAAAGACGTATACTTGGAAAACTACAGAACATTGAAAAAAGAAATAGAGGAAGACATAAACAGATGGAAGAACATACCATGTTCATGGATTGGCAGAATCAACATCATCAAAATGTCCATATTACCCAAAGCAATCTATAGATTCAATGCACCCCCCATTAAAATACCAACAGCATATTTCACAGATCTAGAAAGAACTCTGAAAAAATTCATCTGGAATAAAATAAAGCCCCGAATAGCTGCAGCAATCCTGCAAAAGAAGAACAAAGTAGGAGGGATCTCAATTCCAGATATCAAGCTGTATTACAAAGCCACTGTTCTCAAAACTGCCTGGTACTGGCACAAGAACAGACATATAGAGGAATGGAATAGAATAGAGAACCCAGAAATTGACTCGAACCGCTATGCTCAATTAATATTTGACAAAGGAGGAATGAGCATACAATGGAGTCAAAACAGTCTCTTCAATAAATGGTGCTGGGAAATTTGGTCAGACACAATTAAAAAAATGAAACTAGACCACCAACTTACAGCATACACAAAAATAAACTGAAAATGGATAAAGGACTTAAGCATAAGATGGGAAACCATAAAAATACTAGAACAATCCACAGTTAGCAAAATCTTACACATATGCTAAAAGAATTTCTTCACTGACACAGCTCCTAGGGCAATGGAAACTAAAGAGAAAATAAACAAATGGGACTATATCAAAATAAAAAGCTTCTGCACAAGAAAACATCAACAAAACAGCAAGAAAACCCACTGCATGGGAGAACATATTTGCCAATGATATCTCTGATAAAGGTTTAATCTCCAACATTTACAGGGAACTCATACAACTTAACAAAAGGAAGATAAACAACCCAATCAAAAAATGGGGAATGGAATTAAATAGATACTTTTCAAAAGAGGACATAAATAAGGCTGAGAGACATATGAAAACATGCTCAAAGTCACTAATCATTTGAGAGATGCAAATCAAAACCACAATGAGGTACCATCTCATACCTGTCAGAATGGCTATCGTGAACTAATTAACAAATGACAAATGGTGGAGAGGATGTGGAGAAAAAGGAACCCTCCTTCACTGCTGGTGGTAATGCAGACTGGTGCAGCCACTGTGGAGAACAGTATGGAGTTTCCTCAAAAAACTAAAAATGGAACTTCCATATGACCCAGTGATCCCACTTCTGGGAATATATCCCAATAAGGTTGAAACACCAATCAGAAAGGATATATGCATCCCTATGTTCATAGCAACACATTTCACCATAGCTAATATTTGGAATCAGTCTAAGTGCCCATCAGCAGATGAATGGATTAGAAAACTTTAGCACATCTACACAATGGAAAACTATGCTGCTATAAAAAGGAAGGAACTCCTACCATTTGCAACAGCATGGATGGAGCTGGACAGCATTATGCTAACTGAAATAAGTCAGTCAGAGAAATATAAATATCACAGGCTCTCACTCATTTGTGGATTATAATGAACAACATAAACCGATGAACAAAAACTCATGTAGAGAGTAAGAAGCATCGATCAGATGCTCAAAACTCAGAGGGAAGGTAAGGAAGGGGGAAGGTGAGGGGGAGAGATCAACAAAAGGACTTGTATACATGCATATAAACATAAGCAATGGATGTGGACAACAGGGGGTGAGCGTGAGGGCATGAGTGAGTGGATGAGAGGACATTGGGGGGATAAGGTCACATTTGTAATATGTTAATCAATAAAGGGAAAAAAAGAATAAATTAGGACTTACACTTCCCAATTTCAAAATTTGCTTCAAAATAAATAATCAAGATAATTTGGTACTAGATCAAGGAGAGACATATAGATCAATGGAATAGAGCATAGAATCCAGAAATTAACTGATGCACAAATGGTCAGCTTATTTTTGACAAGGGTGTCACGATCATTCAACAGGTAAAGAATAGTTTCTTTCAAAAATGGTTCTGAGACAAATGGATATCAATCCACATGCAAAAGAATGAAGTTGTACTTTTACCTCACACAACATATAAAATTTAACTCCAAATGGATCAAAGATGTAAATTTAACTGCAAAAACTATAAGATTTTTTTCAAGATAAGATGAGGGATAATTTTTTCACAATCTCATATATTGCAAAGATTCTTAACTATGACACAAAAAATGTGAGCAATAACAACAAAAAAAGAAATAAATTGGACTTTGTCAAAATTTAAAACTTTTGCCTGGCTGGTGTAGCACAGTGGTTGAATGTTGACCCATGAACCAGGAGGTCATGGTTTGATTCCTAGTCAGGGCACATGCCTGGCTTGTAGGCTTGATCCCCAAAAGGGAGTGTGAAAGGGGCAGCTGATTGATGATTCTGATGATTCTCTCTCATCATTGATGTCTCTATTTCTCTCTCCCTCTCCCTTCCTCTCTTTCCTTGCTCACACACACACACACACACACACACACACACACACACACACACACATACCAGTGGCCCAGTACACAAAATTTGTGCACATTAAAGAGGATTAATTATAGGAAATATTTTAATATTGCTATTTGCCCTTTCTCTATAATAGAAGTGTCAGAGATGAAAGAAAATTAGTAAAATGTATATGAAAATCTTCCTCATGTCAGAGTCTAGGATGCACCATGGGACCCAGAGTCAAGTCCTTGCCTACCCATGTGCACCTTGAAATCGTGCGAGACACAATCATGGCCAACCCCACCCCCATTGGGCTATATCCAGACCTGGCCAGTCCCACCCTTGTCAAGCCCCACTGGGCAGGGTCACAGCCTCAGGTACCCTGGCCTGGCACTGGGTGGGGGGGTATGGCCTGAGGTCCCCTGGCCCAGTTCTAGGGCAGGGGGTGTGGCCTGAGGTCCCCCATCAAGACCTGCCAGGTGGTAAGCATGGTCTGAGGTCCCCCAGCCTGGCATCAGGGCAGGGGTAGTGGCCTGAAGTCTCCTGTCAAGCCCCATAGGGGGGTTTGGGGGGGGTGCAGCCTCAGGTCCCTGCTAATTGCTTGTTAAGGCTCATTACAGGAACTTGGCCTCTGCTGTGGGCACAGCCATCTTGTGTTATGCAAACTCCCCGCCACGCCTCCAGTGTGGGTGCCGTCAATTTTGTGGCAGATTGATGATCAATTTGCATATTCCCTCTTTATTATATAGGGATTTAAAATTTTTTTTGTCATTGAAAGACCACCATCAGTAAGGTGAGAAGACAGCTTATAGAATGAGAACACAGTTTTGAAAATTATATATCTGATAAGGAACTTACATCTAGAATATATAAAGAACTTTACAAGTCAAAAAGTGAAAGTAAATAATCCAATTAAAAATGTACGAAGGCTTTAAATAGACATTTCAACAAAAAAGATATACAAATGACCAATAAGCACATGCAAAGATACTCAACATCATTCTATATAATAAAAGCCTAATATGCTAAGTGTCTGGTCATCTAGTCATCCATTCATCAGCACTTACCATTTCTTAATAAAAGCATATGCTAAGGCTGCTCAACTGCCTGCTATGACAGGCACTGACCACCAGGGGGCAAACACTCTAAGCATAGGTTAGCTTGTTGCTGGGGTCTGGCTGATCGGGACTGAGCAAGATGGGCTGGACATGCCCTGGAGCCCTTCCACAGTCCCTCCCTAGCTGGCCAACCTCCCGCATCCTCCCCAGCCCAGATCATGCTCCAGTGGGGTTCCTCAGCCTGTCCTGCACCCTCTCACAATTTGGAACCCCTTGGGAGATGTTGGAGAGCTGGTTTTGACCTGATCCTGCAGGCCGAGGCACCCCACTAGTGCACAAGTTTGTGCACCAGGACTCTAGTTAGTTATAAGCGAAATGAAAATTTAAACACAATAATATGGCACTTTAAATCCATTAGGATGGCTAGTATCAAAAAGTCAGATAACAAATGTTGGTGAGGGTTTGGAGGATTGGAACCCTCACACATCTGGAAATATAAATGGTATAGCTGCTTTGGAAAATAATCTGGCAATTTCTCAAGCAATTAAACATAAAGTTACCATATGACCCAGTAATTCTATTTCTCCACATATATACAAGTAAATTTAAACCTATGTCTGCACAGAAACTTTTACATGAATGTTTATAGCAGGGTTATTCATAACTACAAACAAATGGAAATAACCCAGAAGTTTATCAAGACACAAATGGGTAAATGAAATGTATTATATCTATATAATTGAATATTACTTAACCAGATAAAGGAATGAAATGTTGATATTTGCTGTGCCTGGATGAACATTGAAAATATTATGCTAAGTGAATGAAACCATTGATAAAAGGTTCCATAGTATATAATCTCATTTATATGAAAGTACAGAATAGGGAGGTCTATATAGACAGAAAGTAAATTAATAGCTTCTTAGAGATGAGAATATGGGGGGTGATAGCTAAGGAGTTCAAGGATTCTTTGTAAGGTGATGGAAATATTCTAAAGTTGACTAGTTTTACATATATTAATATACTTAAAATTCACTGAACTGTAGAGTTTAAATTGTTGAATTGAATTGTATGGCATGTGAATTATAGCTCAATAAAGTGGTTTTTAGAAAAAGAGAACCAAATTAAAGAATGTAACATTGAGATGTCATTGTAATACCCAAATGAGAGCCATGTCTCCTTTTTCAGAGGAAGTGGGGTTTGGGTAAGGGATGCTGATGGTTTATAATGACATTTTTACACAAGGGGAAAAGCCTCCTTTGCATTACCCTGACTGAAGTGAGAACTTAAAAAAAAATCTTAGTTTGTGAAGATTTGTCCTTTAAGGAGCTTTGCAAATGGATTGTAGGAAAAAATTATATACCTAAAGTTATCAAATAAAAAATGCATTTATAAATCCCTTTGTCTTTTTCAGTCAAAGGCAAACAGCAAATCACATTATTGTACCAAGTCATACTTCCAAATAGAACCTGCTCACAGGATGCTAATGACCCAATTTTTATTTTATCCATTAAAGCAGTGGGTGACAATTATATATTATAGTCTTTGTATCTGTAATTTCTACTATATCTTTACTTTATCTCCAATGTTAGGGTAACAGTGATTCCTTTCCTCAAGATAGCTATTGTTCATATAATTGTCAAGCCCAGACTTCTTTAACAAACACCATTCATATGCATCAGACAATGGGGACGTTTCAGTCAGAACAGTGAGAGGATAGGCAATAACATCAGCACTTACCATTTCACTTTTCAACAACCTGAGAGAACCACAATTTCCAATCACTCACTTGCCTCAAGAACTGATCAAGTTCTAATGCAGTCATAGCTATAAATTAAAAATTACTTTATTATTTTCTTTCCATTGAGAGCCTCCTTGTATTTATTTTTCAGTTTTTTAATTTAAAATTTTGTCACATTTAGTAATGACAGCTAAAGCTCCATTTCTTTCCTCTCCCTAGGGGAAAACATGTAGGCCATACATATTTTATCCTTTTATATGTGACTAGGGGCCCGCCCAGTGTACAAATTCGTGCACCTTGAAAGGAATTGTGGGCCTCGAGTCTGCTTTGAGCAGA
>PVJC01050649.1:0-11744 GCA_004026665.1 Murina feae | reverse complement strand
GGATGAGGACAATGGGGGGGGCAAGGTCAGAGGTTGGGGTGGGAATTGGGAGGAGGGGAGCTATGGGGGAAAAAAGAGGAACAACTGTAATAATCTGAACAATAAAAATAAATTAAAAAAAAAAAAAGAAATATTCAAAGTGATGAATAGCAAGAACCTACAACCAAGATTACTTTACCCAGCAAAGCTATCATTCAGAACTGAAGGTCAGATAAAGGGCTTCACAGATAAGAAAAAGCTAAAGGAGTTCATCACCACCAAACCAGTATTATATGAAATGCTGAAAGGTATCCTTTAAGAAGAGGAAGAAGAAGAAAAAGGTAAAGATAAAAATTATAGGCAACAAATACTTATCTATCAACAAGTGAATCTAAAAATCAAGTGAATAAATAATCTGATGAACAGAATAAACTGGTGAATATAATAGAATCAAGGGCATAGAAAGGTAGTGGACTGACAATTCTTGGGGGGAAAGGGGTGTGGGGGTTTCGGGAAGAGACTGGAAAAAAATCATACACCTACAGATGAGGACAGTGGGGGGTTAAGGGCAGAGGGTGGGGTGGGAACTGGGTGGAGGGGAGCTATGGTGGGGGGGGGGAGGAACAACTGTAATAATCTGAACAATAAACATTTAGTTAAAAAAAAAGTGTCAACAGAGTAAAAATGGCAATGGAAAAGATCTTATATTTTTCATGGGAGGCTAATTTCTTGAATTTGACTATAATGAGTTGGTTTAAAATCCCTCACATTCTGGTGGAAAAAATTTGATGTATTTCCTTTTACTTTCTTTTCTTTTTTTGTAATTCAGCTTGCTCAACTGACTGATTTCTTTGTTTCGGGGGAGGGAGAAATTACACCACATAGGATGAAACAACTGAAAAATGAGAGACTGCCCTGCTGGTGTGGCTCAGTTGGTTGAGCATGCTGTCATCCCATGTACCACGAGGTTGCAGATTCAATTCCTGATCAGGGTACATGCCTAGGTTGTGGGGTTGATCTCCAGAGGGCATGTAGGAGGCAGCCAATTGATGTGTCTCTCTCATCAATGTTTCTATCTCTTTCTCCCTTTTCCTTCCTCTCTCTAAAGTCAATAAAAATGTATTTTTTAAAAAGAGAGACCTGTGTCTCCAAAGAAAAAGAATAATGAGAAGGTTAGTTCTGCCTTCAGAAAGTAGAACTGCAAATACATGCCACTGAATTGCCCTGCCTTCTTTTAGTTGGAGGGAAGCAGCATGAGAAGAAACTTATAGAAAGGTATGGAATTTGTAAAGACTTCCAATGATATGGATACTTTATCTTGTATTCTTACTGGTACAATTTAAGCTGAATGGGAAAATCATGTACAATTCTCTCTCAGAAGGCAACAGCTTTCCTGGACATTTTTTCTTATATTCTGGCTTTACTATATTCTGATGGGATTTCATGTCTTACTTTGTCATGCAATTGTGGTGCATACATGTGGTTAATGTGTACATGTTCTGAGATCATGTATTAGATTTTTCTGAATTATTAGGGAACATATACCTGATTTTAAAGTGACCAATAAACCAGAATTTCAATTCTAAAGTAGAATAAATTTTGACCTTTTCCCTAAAATCCCTTATATCATGGGAAGTATTTTTATTTGACTCAGTTTCCTGAACTATTTCCTCTGGTCTTCAAATTGAAGGATTTTCTAGAGATTTGGAATATAAAGTCTAAAATCATAATCACAGCACCTGAAGATGCGATGAGATTCCAGCATTTTAATCCTTTCCACAGTTATCTACACTAAATGACCTACATATAATTCAATGCATTCGGTGACAGCTGCTGGCCATACTTCTACCTCTGAGCCATACAAAATAAATTTAATCCTTCTTTTACATGAAAACTCTTCAAATATTTAAGACTGAACTTTTGTTCACATTAAGTCTTCTCTTTCCAAACAAAATTTCCTCTATTTCTGTAAATATTCCCCAAGTGATATAATTTCTAGTTCTTTCAACCATTCTAGTTGATCTCCTTTGGAAAGCAGTAAGAACATCCTTCTTTAAGAAAACAGTTGGGCTCTGGCCGGCTTGGCTCAGTAGACAGAGCGTTGGCCTGCGAAGGGTCCCGGGTTGCGGGCTTGATCCCCAGTAGGGGGATTCTCTCTCATCATTGATGTTTCTATCTCTCTCTCCTTCTCCCTTCCTGTCTGAAATCAATAAATAACTATTTTTTTAAAAAGAAAAACAGTTGGTTAGAGTGTCATCCTGATAGCCAATGTTGCAGGTTTGACCTACCAGTTAGGGCACCAAATAAGTGGAACAACAAATCTCTCTCTCTCTCTCTCTCTCTCTCTCTCTCTCTCTCTCTCTCTCTCTCTCTCTCTCTCTCTCTCCCTCCCTCCTCCTCCGCCACACCCTCTTTCTTAAATCAACCCACACATAAAAAGGAAAGCAGGCAGAACAGTCTTCGCTGAGAGTTGCTGTAGTTTCCTGCTTCAACAGTGCTTGGACAGAAACAGTACTGCCCCCCAACCCAGCCAGCTGCCCAGATCCAGCATTCCACTACCTCCTCACAGCACCCTGGGATTGCCGTAAGGCCCCCCCCCCCCTCACTGTTCCAAAGCCACACATCTGCTTCTCCTCAGCCACCCACCGTGAGGACTGTGTCCACCTCACAGGTCTAGATCTGCCACCTGGACTTGGAGGCCTCCATCGACTGCCAGATCAGCCTGGAGCTCTATGCTTCCTAAGCCCATCTGCCCACATCTTTCTACTTTGACTGTGATGATGTGGCTTTGGAAAACTTTGCCAAATATTTTCTTCACCAGTCCCATGAGGAGAGGGAACATGCTGAGAAACTGATGAAGCTGCAGAATCAACTAGATGGCCAAATCGTCCTTCAGGGTATCAAGAAACCAGATCTCAGTGACTG
This sequence comes from Murina feae, assembly GCA_004026665.1. Classification (NCBI taxonomy): domain Eukaryota; kingdom Metazoa; phylum Chordata; class Mammalia; order Chiroptera; family Vespertilionidae; genus Murina; species Murina feae. Next base: position 8,840 of record PVJC01050649.1, on the reverse strand, counting down.
GAAGTTTGGGCAGAATGCAATTGTGTGTGCATTACACTTAGAAAAAGTAGTCACTACTGGAATTGCACAAACTGGCCACTGACACAAAATGACCTTCATTTGTTTGACTTCATTGAGGCTCACTACCTGAATATGCAGGTAAAATCCATCAAAGAACTGGGTGACATATAACCAACTTGAGCAGGTTGGATGCCCCTGAACTGGCATGAAGATGGACTTGCATTGACCCATTGTCTGGATCCCCAAAAGATGTGGGTGGCTGACTAGGATTAGTGAGTATTCTCTGTTTCTATAGAACCAAACCTGTAATTTTGTGCTTTAACCAATTAAACAAATTATCCCAGGGGACAACGAGAATAGCCTAGATTCAAACACCACCAGTTTTTCAATATAAGTCCCACCTCTTACCTTTTTCTCATCCTCATCTGCAGCTTTCTTGAATTCATGTTCAAAGGAGCTAGCTAGTTCATTGAAGAGCCCCACCTCCTCACAATTCTTCAGGAATCTAGTTGGAGTAGGAGTTTGATCTGTAGACATGAAAAGAAAGGAGATTCTATTTTAGTTTTGGCCTAAAATTAAAACTTGAGAGTATGTAGAGAGCATGTTTTATTCTTGTATTTGGAGAGAGTCTCGGGTGTTAGGGCGAATTTGCTTTTATGGATCTCCAGTAGATGAAGGCTGGTGCTAGGCCACCAGAGGGTGTCTGTGTTGTGTTGCCTCAAGGCCAGCAGAGGGAAGACAGAACAATGTTTTGTTGTGTGACTGTCCATGTAACCATCTTTCTCCCATGTATCCATATAATCATCTTGCAACCCAGGCGTGTGAGGCTGGTCTCCCTCACCCCCAAACAAAACCAAACCACCCACCCAGGTGGAGTTTGTGAAATCTCCAGATTTGAAAATCAAGTACAGCTAAGTGACATTTTCTCTTTAAACTTACTCCCTGCTAGGTCTGAAGTGAGCAGTTACAAGCAGATGAATGTTAAAATCTGATGAGAAGAAACTGAGGCTCCGGTGGTTGAATTTGTTTGCTAACGCTACCAAATTAGAAATGGTGCACTGCCTTTCAGTGGTCACTGAGGTAAGGGTCTGCGACGTTCTGAAGACATTCCAGGCAAATCTAGGGGCTAGGTAACAAGACAGCAAGATCATGAGCTAGAAAAGGAAACTGCAAACAATAGAACAGAAACCTCGGCCCAGAGCAAATTACGGAAACCAGGATATTTGGATTTAGATTTGCCAGCCAAAATATCCTCTTAGGGGCTGCACAAATCTTTCCTCAACACAGTGCCTCTCCACCCTTGGGAAGAGGAAGGCTCTCTGAAACCCATGGCAACTTTTCAAGCAACCTCAATTTTATTTATTTATTTAAAAAATGTTTAAACCTACTGTTGTTTTTTTAAAATATATTTTTATTGATTTCAAAGAGGAAGGGAGAGGGAGAGAGAGATAGAAACATCAATGATGAGAGAATCATTGATCGGCTGCCTCCTGCAAGCTCCCTACTAGGGATTGAACCTGCAACCCAGGCATGTGCCTTTGACCAGAATCGATCCCAGACCCTTTAGTCCGCAGGCCAATGCTCTATTCACTGAGCCAAACCAGCTAAGGCCAAGCGACATGAATTTTAGATTTGAACTTCCCTCTCCCTAATCTGTTTTTCTAGTTTTTCTCTTAGGTCAGCGGAATCTTGTTCCCTGACCCTAACTCTTTTAGATGGTTTTCCTTGACATGATAGTTACCTCATGAATTCATCTCATTCCCCAAACCACTAGGTTGAATGACAGAAATAGAACAATGTTTAAATAATATTTTAAGAAGTGACACCTGGTATTAAAATTGTTCCCTCCAGCATGATCAATTGGGAATAATCCAGTGGGATATTCCATGGAAACAACATAATTTAAAAAATTTTTTTAAACAAAACCTCTTCTGAATCAGAGTGTTTGGAAAAGTTACCACTACCTCCCAAAATAGTTTTAAAAGCTTCTCTGGCAGCTTTGGTTGGCCAACCATAAAGCCACTTTCCCTCCATCCCCGGTGAGTAGAGGTAATATCATCCTTTAGGCTTAGAGAGAACCTTACTAAGGACACACAAAAAATTACCACTCAAGTGAACCAGGATGGGGCAGCTAAGGGCATGGCTATGGCAGAAGAGGGCCTTTGGATCTCTGATCTGAGGCTCATACGAACTTCTTCCATTTCTGAACAATGTCTAAGAAAATGTATAAGAAAACCCTTAACCTGCTCTGATAATTCTGAAGCAATCAACAAGAGTTTACTGAATACTTTTTAACTTTTGGTGCTACATGCATACATTTGTGTAGAAATCTGGGGGAGACGAGAAACAGGAATATAGGAGTTTTGCCCAAATATAAAACATGGCTCTTGCCCTAGAGAATAAGAGAATGTTTTCTAGATGAGGAAATAAAACAATTATACATAGATAACATCATAGTATACAAAAATCATGTGCAGTAGAGAATAAAATTATTGCAGAAATTAAATAAATATAAATTAATGACAGAGTAGTTAGGAGGTTTCTAGAAGCACGACTTGAGTTGGGCCTTAAAGAATGGCTTTAGATGGTAAGGTGGGTGAAGGCACAGGGAGAGGCAGGGCATGGGCACCATGAACATACAGATGAGGAGGAAAAGGTATGTCTAGGTCAAAAGGTAATCATGTTACATAAGTTGTATATAAAGTTGGGCAGGTACCATGGGGTTAGGTTATAGAACGTCTGAAAATCCAAATAAGAGAAAATAGGAAAATAATGACAGATTTTGCGTGGAGGAGAAGAATTTAAGGAAGATTGGCTTTTCAATAGAAAGAAGATAGATTATAATAAGAGACTAGTCAAGGAGAGAGAGAGACCAGCTAGGAGACTATGGAGGAATTCAAGCATAATGAGGGTGGTGGCAGGAAAAGCAGGATGGAACAGAACCGAGAGAATCTGAAGAGAAAAATAAAACAACTCAAAATTTTGAGAATATCATTACTGAATAACAAAGGAAAAGAAGGTGGTTTCGGGGACAAAGATAAATTTGGTCATTGACATGAAGATTTGAACAACAGAAAGCCAGCCAAGTCAAGTGTTCAATTGGGGGTTGGAATACATGTGAGACACCAGGTCATAATTTACAGATATGAGAATTAGCAGCTTAGATAGAATAGCTGAAGTTATGTGCAATGGGATGAGCATTCCAGAACGGCATGCAAAAAATAACAGAAATCACTTTCTTTCCTTGAGACTGTCCTGTATCAATTTCTCACCACTCCTAGAGACTCAGTATAGGCCTTTACCCCATTTCTAATAACCTCTCCAACTTGATAACCTTGCCTTAAATTTACCTCTTTCATAAACTGTCTGTGATTAATTCCATTTAATATTAATTCTCTTAATATTATTATTATTATTCACCTACATTAAACTATAAATACTAAAATTATTTTCATGAATACATGACCTGACTTAATAAATTTAAGTATGTTACTTGAATATATATTAAATCCTATAGTCACTCTTTCCTCTAAAACCTCCACTAGCTTTCTTCTTTTTTAAATTTACATTTTTATTTATTGATGGGAGAGAGAGAGAAACATCAATTTGTTCCACTTACATATGCATTCATTGGTTGCTTCTTGCAAGTGCCCTGATTGGGGATCAAACCCGAGACTTTGGTATATTGGGACAACGTTCTATCCAGCCAGGGCTCCCCTGAGCTTTCTTAAAGATCATTAATGATCTCTACTCATGTCCTTTTTCAGGAATTATAAGCTCCTAGCAAAGTAGATATTCACTCAGTATTTGTTTAATTAATAAGAAATAGGAGATGGTAAGGGCAAATCCCTTTCTTCATGTATACAAGTATGGGGAGAGGTTAATACAGAGGGAAGCAAGCTTGCTTAACTCAGGCTAAATCAGAACCCCTCATGGTATTGAAAGAAAAAGCCCACTTTGGTTTGCATGCCTGTCTAGCTGAAAATGGCACAACAGAACTGCTGCTGCAAGGTTTGAGAGAGGTTGCTGAGAATGTCCCTAGAGACGGCCTATGTAAGCAAGACAAACTCAAACAACCAGTGAGAGGTTCCAGGTCACCCAAACTGGCACAGAAAAGGCCCATTGACAAATGTCTTGTTTGAACTTTGGAAATGTGCCCTCAATGGTGTCTGGGTTCACAAGGGAAGCTGAATTTACGAACTGACAATCTGCCTGCTTGGGGAAAAGGAACACCCAATGGACCAGCCGAGGGCGGCTTCCTGCTTTTGTTCACCCCTTCATTATGGGTAGGGAGAAATGTCAAAGGCGTCTTCTGTCTATAAATCTTTCAAAGTCTTAATAAAAAGAAGGCAAGGAGGAAATAGACTGAAAAAAAGCTAAGATAAAACCTCAACACATCTACCCTCAAAAACCAAAGAACCCAATCTTGTATTAAAATAGAGAGTTGAGGGCACAATAGAAACTTGGGAGCTTCTAGTGTTCCCTTTTCCTGATTAATGCAGATCACATAAGGGCTCTTAATGGGAGAAGGGAAGTATAGCTCCCAGTACATCTGGTCCCTGGTATTAATCTTAACTGTCTGGTGATATCAAGGCACGTGGCTTCTGGGGTAGCAAGTACCTGCAATGATGACTGAGTCAGTTCGGGCTGGGCCAAATTTCAATGTCATCTCATGCTTGTGTTTATGAACTGCCAGGTGGTCCTCGTTTGTAAATCTCTGAAACGAAACAGAAATGGAGATGTGTAAAAATACAGCAGCACTTCAGTGCCCTTTTAAAATGTCCTACTAACATCCTGTGATAAGGTTGGTTGCTGGAAAGAGGGATGGAACAGGGAATGGAAAGGAGGAAAAAATTGGAAGTGATAGGAAAGGAGAGGTGATAGATTTAAAAAGAGAAAATAGGGAGGAGAAAAAGAGGCACTATAAAGCTGGGAGGAGGAAGGAAGGGGAAAAGTGTAGCACCAACTGCTCTGTAATACTAGGTCCAAATGAGAGAAATGGACAGATTGCTGCTAAAGTGGGATCCAGGCAGGAGGCTTCAAACGAAAAAGAAACAACATTAAGGCAAACTCATAGTGAACAAGGGGAAAATAATTTTTAATAATAATAATAAAGAGAGAAGGGAAAGGCTGGGCACTCACTGGTCATCACAAAAATAGGAAATTCAGAATTAAGCACTCCATGGTAGGGCTGAAATGGACTATTTATGAGAGGCTAACAGGGAGATAAATTATGCAGGATTAGGAGAACCATTTAACTTCCTGGCCCCCACAATGCTGCAGCAGGAGCCTGCCCAGCTATTTGGCTCAGGGTTTTAATGAGTCAGGATGGAGCTGTAGAGGACAGAGGCCCAATGGCCAGCGGTAATGGCACACACCAGCCCCATTGGCCAAATGCTGTCTCCCCTCATTGGGCAGACCCCCTGGGCTCCATGAGCATAAAGGGGCCGGAACTATGCTGCTGGCTATGGAATGGCAGAATAAAAATGCAAGCAGAATTTTTTTTGTTAGGGTAGGAGAAGCCAGTAGGCAAGATGAGGGGAAGGGAAAAGATGATGGTATAGAGATTTTATTTATTTAGGGTTCTGGGTGAAAGGACAATGAAAAGTTGAGGCTAGGTCTGCCTCAGTTTATGACTAAATAAGACCGGGTTACTGGACAATAATTTATGCTCAGCCCTGTTCAAAGGGGGAGGTGAAGAGAACAGATGAACAGCAGTAATTCAAAAGGCTGACACCCTCTACATTCCTTTTGAGGCTGGCCGGCCATGTTCCTTCATTCAAACACATCTACAACACATAAAAGCGCAGACGCTGCAGTTTTCACAGTTCCTTCACCAGCGAGGCTCTGAAAAATGCTTCTATTTATCTTTTTGTTTCTAAAAAAAAATAATTGGTTAGTTCCCTCTTTTTACTCGCCTCATTAAATATCTATTTCCCACCAAACACTATACCTTTTGCCCTCTTTTCCACAGCTCTTCTTCTTTAAATTGATTTTAGAGAAAGAGAGGAAAGGAGAACTATATAGAGAGAAATATCAATTTTTGTTGTTCCACTTATTTATGCATTCATTGGTTGATTCTTGTATGTGCCCTGACCAGGGATCAAACCTGCAATGTTGGCGTATCAGGACTCTAACCAACTGAGCTACCCGACCAGAGCCCCCACAGCTCTTGTTGCTTGTAAACTAAACAGAGAAGAGTTGGCCCCATTCAGCTACTATTAAGTCAAGTAAGCATCACTAAACTGTTTAAGTTCCTTTATTTTACCTGAAAGTAGCTTACCCCAAATTTTCTCTGAGCCCTATCACAACTAAAGTCAGCTAAAGACCTAAAATCCTTCTAGGTCAGGTCACAGGCCTGAAGGACAAAGGGAAATTTCAATTAGAAGTATGAAGGCCCAGGCCGGTGTGGCTCAATTGGTTGAGCATTGTCCCATGCACCAAGAGGTCACTTGGTTCGATTCCCAGTCAGGGCACGTGCCTGGTTTCAGGCTCAATTCCCAGTAGGGGATGTGCAGGAGGCAACCGATCAATGTTTTTCTCTAACACTGATCTCTCTCTCTCTCCCTTTCCCTCTCTTAGCCTTCCTCTCTCTCTCTAAAATAATAAAATAAAATAAATCAATAAAAGTATGAAGACCCAAGAAGTAAAATAGTCAAAAGAAGAATGTCTTAGTAGTTTCCAGGGAATCAAGTGTGGGGAAATTTAGCCAAGAGCTTTCATGTTCTCTACTAGTTGGTTAACCCTAGGCAAGAACTTTTTTCCAACACAGCTTTTTCCTTAAGGAAAAAAAGATGGGGTAGGATGAGAAAGGAAGGCATAACCATCTATTACCCAGGGGTATGATATTTGCTGGTTAAACAAGTCACTGAGACTGCCAAGTGGTTGGTAAAAGGAAATGAGGAGAATCTAGTCTACAATGGAGAAAAAGCATCATTTTGGAGGGAAAAGAGTAGTAGTGAATTAGGCAGGGGTATAAATTTTCAAAATACACTGGAAATGTTGTAACAATCTTTTTCAAAAGTATGTTTATAAATCTTCAAGAAAATTTCATGTAGGTAGCTTGTAAAATTCTGCACAATGTTCTAGAATCTAGAAGAAAGACTAAGTTTCAAACACAAAGTATTTTTCTATTATCAAAATACAGTTTGCTCAAAACTGAGCTGAGAGAAAGATTTTAAACCTCCATCAGGCTTTACTCTGGTTAGGATTGTTTAATATTTTAAAAAGCAACTCCCCTTCTGTTACAACTTTAGTGCACAGTCCTGACTTGTTTTGTTTGTCCTCTAGCTCCTGTTTCTCTTTGTTGCACCTTTGCTTCCTTCTATGACATCCTTTTCCTTATTGAACTAAAAGTGGCTGAAGAGAACTCCCACCATTAGCATCTCAGAGGGTTTGGTAACTGTGAAAATGGATAGGAAAACTAAATTCCATCTTAATTCTCACTAAACTCAAACTGAAATCTAACATGCCTAATTCATAATAGCAATCACACATATTTTCATATTACATTACAGCTATTGAAAATCTCAAAATATCCTTTATACTCATCACTATGAAATTATGATAGTCACCAGAACTACCATTAGAACCTATTTATCGTAATGGATTAATAAAAAAGCACATATATTACATTATAAAATATTAAAAAAACTTTTTTGGAATCCAAGATGGCGGCATAAGGTAAACACCGTAAATGCAGCCGTGAACAACTATTTCAGAATATCCATGAAAAGAAAACACGGACACCACTCACACCCACAGGAAGGCTGGCTGAGTGAAAATTCTACAACTAGAAAGAGTCTGAGACTCAGAGGAGTGGCGGAAGCAAAGTACAGAGGTACGGAGGCACGCGCACGGGGCTCAGGGAGAGGGCTGGTGCCGGAGGACGTGGTTCTTTTTCAAACCGGAGGGTACCACAAGCTCCCGGCAGCTCTGAATTCCAGTTCCAGGCGAGTTTCTGAGGACCCAGACGCACGTCCACCCGGAGAAGGGGAACTGACTGGCACCGGGAGGAAATCCAAAGCTGGTTTCTCTCAGCGTTGCTTGCAGCAATTACCGCGGGACACAGAGACCCAGTGTCTCTTAGCGCAGGGCTGAGAAGCAGCCATAGATACTTGCTCCACCCTGCCCTGCAAACTCCCTGAGGCCCCGCCCCTCCCAAGCTGCCTCAGAGGCTTTTGCATATAAAAGGCTGAGTAGCCTAAGGCAAAGGCTAACTCAACACTTCCTTGAAGATACAGGAGCCAGCCCCCACCCAGTGGCCAGAGTGGAACCATCCTAAATAAAACTCAGATCCACAAGGAACACACTCAGGGCAGATGCAGTGAGCACAAAAGCCCCACTGAAACAACTCTTGCCCCATAAGGGTGTCTCCAGCACAGAAGTTCTCCCACTGTAGACACAGCTGACTCTCATCACCAAGTGGCTTAGAGGTTAATTCCTCTCTGATCGCCTAACTCAGAAAGGGAAGCAGCCAAAATGCGGAGACAAAGAAACAGGTCACAAATGACAGAAATGGAGGAAAGAAAAGGACAGGACATAGAGTTCAAAACCACGGTTATTAGGTTTTTCAAGAATTTTCTAGAGACTGCCGATAAATTTAATGAGACCCTCAATAAATCTAATGAGACCCTCAAGAATATGATAAAGGACCAACTAGAAATCAAGCATACACTGACTGAAATAAAGAATATTATACAGAGATCCAACAGCAGACGAGAGGATCGCAAGAATCAAGTCAAAGATATGAAATATGGGGAAGCAAAACCCACCCAGCCAAAAAAGCCAAGACAAAAAAACAAACGAACGAACAAACGAAAAATCAAAAAGTATGAAGA
>PVJC01050648.1:0-11747 GCA_004026665.1 Murina feae | reverse complement strand
GCAGGGGCCGGGGTCCTGCTTGGCAGCTCCCAGACCCCTTGGCGGCACCAGGAAGTGGGAAAGGAAGGCAGCAGGGGACGGGTGAGTGGGAAAGAGTCGGCGGCCTGCTTGGCGGCTTCCCAGGTCCCTTCCGAGGATCAGGGAGCAGGAAAAGGCTGGCCTGACCACGAGGCGGGGTTTTCCCTGCTTTCTGGTGGCTGGAGGAAGATGGGCAGTAGGCAAGCTTGGGAGGCAGGCCACACCCAGCCCTGGTCACAGCTCAAAAAAGAGAACAATATGCAGGGGAGGGCAAGAGTCTGAGAGATCATCATAGAGGGGGTGCCTGCTCCAAGCCTCCACGGTGTGCCTGGGGCAGGCCCCCGGCAGGTAGACACACACAGGAGGACTGCTCCGAGCCTCTGATGCGGCTGGGGGCAGGTCCCCAGTGATGACACACACACATACACACACACACACAAAAGGTGCCTGGCAGACTGGGGCCATCATAGGACATCCACTGAGGGGTCCCAGACTGTGAGAGGGCACAGGCCGGGCTGAGGGACTCCCTCCACCTCGAGTGCACAAATTTTTGTGCACCGGGCCCCTAGTATGTATATAAGCATATATATGTAGTTTTTTTAAGCTTAAATGTGTCCTTGACATTTTATAATGATATTTTATAAGTAAAAAATTAGAGGGCCACATTTTTGATAGTTATAAATCACCTTTAAAAGTAAAACATCAAATATATTTCTCTTTATAAATCAATACTTTTTTAAAATGAATGATTTATTCCTAGTAATAAAGTTTCATTAAAAATATTATAGGGAAATAATAAATGAAGTAATCGGTGACACACATATATGTATCTTATAAAACTAACATAAAAAGAAATACATTTTAAAAGTTATTTTTCTTTTCTATTTAATTTATGGAGGTCACAGTGGTTAATAAAATTATATAGGCTTCAGGTATATGATTCTATAATACATCATTTGTATGTTGTGGGGTGTGTTCACCACCCCAAGTCATGTCTCATTCCATCACCATTAATCCGCCCTTTATCCTCTTCTACCTCCCTCAGCCCCCTTTCCCTCTGGTAACCACCATACTGAGGTCTGTAGCTAAGAGTTTTTGTTTGTTTGTTTTTCTTACTTTTTCATTTGTTGCTTTCAGTTTTATACCCGACATATGAGTGAAACCATATGATTCTTAACTTTTCCGGTCTGACTTATATTGCTTAGTGTGATATTCTCAAGATTTTGTAATTCTATAATACATCCTCTGTATATTATACTAGGGGCCCGGTGCACAAAAATTTGTGCACTCGGAGGGGTCCCTCAGCCTGGCCTGTGCCCTCTCACAGTCTGGGACCCCTTGGGGGTTGTCCACCTGTTGGCGTGCCTGGCCAGCCTGGGTGAGAGACTGATGGCTGTTTGCAGGCTGGCCAAGCCCCCCAGTGGGAACCCTCACCCCATGAAGGTGTGACCAGCTGGGTGAGGGGTTGAGGGCCATTTTCAGGCTTCCCACATTGACCCAATGTCCCAGTGAGGCTGGCTGGAATTTCTGGGGTTTATTTATCTTCTATAACTGAAACTTTATTGCTTTGAATGGAGACCTAGGCAGGCAACAAAGCCTCCTATTTGTTTCAGCTTTGTGGCTTTTATAATTGAAACTTTGTTGCTTTGAGCAGCGGCCCAGCTGGCCAAGGCAGGTAGTTTCCTCCAAACAGAAGCCTCCTGTTTGCTCTAACTCTGTGGCTCCCGGCTGGCATCTTGGTTGGGTTAATTGGCATACAGTCACTCTGATTGGCTGGTGGACATGGCTTAGCTGGTGGGCGTGGCTTGGGTGTCTGGGAGTGATGGTTAATTTGCATATTACTCTTTTATTATATTAGATTAGATTGTATGATCACCACCCCACATCCAGTCTCCTTCTATCACCATTTATCCCTCCATATCTTCTTCTACCTCCCCATACTCCCTTGCCCTCTGATAGTCATCATACTGTTATCTGTGTCTACTATTGTGAGTTTTTTGGTTTGGTTGGCAGTTGCTTTTTGCTTAATCTCTTCACCTTTTTGACAGCATGAATGGACCTGGAGAGTATTATGCTCAGTGAAATAAGCCAGTCAGAAGAAGAAAAGAATCATATAATTTCACTCCTATGAAGAAACTAATGAACATAGTACACTAGCAAAAAATGGAAACAGACTCATAGATACAGACAGTAGACTGACAAAGGGAAGAGGGCTTGCAGGACTGGGTTAAAAAGGTGAAGAAAAAAGGAAATACATATTTTTAGAATTTATAAATATTTTACCATAAATTTACATATGGAAAAGTGAGTAGGGAATGAGGTAAGCTTTTATTTTACTTTTTTATTACAGTTGATGGTCAATTTTATATTAGTTTCAGGTATACAGTACATTGGTTAGACATTTTACAAAGAAATTAGGTGAGCTTTGAGGTCCTAACTGATGGACAGTTGCACAATGGTATATTTACACATCTGGTGTGGTTATTATATTGTTCAATTCTGAAGGCTTACTGTTTGGCACATTAAATGTGACCATTCTCCTTGTGATGGTTCTACATTAGTGAATGTTGCTATGATTCCCTAAGAATATTTTTATGTATTGCAATAAGTCAAAATCAAAGAATCTGAGTATTACCAACAAGAAACATCTACTTGAGCAAAATATTTGTTGAAAAAGAGGAACAAAATCAAGGCATATAAAAATTCACAAGCAAGAATCTGAGGCATTGTATGGTCAGGAAAGAAAGTGCACGGTGACATTAATTGGCAGAAAAAAAGCTATCCATGTGGTTCTGTGTCTGGAGGAATAAGACTAAAGAGTAAGTCAACATTAGATAGCATGAAAAGAAGCAAAAATCGTTGTAGGAAACTAGCATAAGTGAGCATTGATATTGGGTAGCCATTGTCCACTTATGAGAACAAATGTATAAAAAGAATTCCAGGTAATAGGGAAAAAAAAGAAAAGTTGCATTCTTTGATAAATTTGGGTAAAATGTCAAAGCAAATATTTGAACTCAGAGGGTTGATTCTTTAATTAGAATTAATGTCTACACTAGAATGAGAATGGGATGTAGCCCTCAGATGGGGAGTTTAGTGATATGCAAAATCTCTGCATGGGAAGACTTGTGGGGTATAAATACATTTTTTGTTGTGGATAAGGTGCTCAGATACTTAAAGTAATATTTATGAAAAAGGAATTATTAACGGCACAAAAATGTTTGTTTGTTTGTTTGTTTTGTGTGTGTGTGTGCATGTGTGTGTTTTTATCATCTATCTAATCCAGGGTGTGAAAAAATATTTAGATTAAATTTAAACAGCTAACTTTGTCAGGGAACTGGGGCTGGAAATACTTTGAACTGACTACTATAAGTCTCCATTGATCACAGAATACTTTATTTTTTAATTTTTATTGAATTGATTGGGGTGACACTGGTTAATAAACTTATACAGGTTTCAGTTTTATTGGATATGAATTACTGTTAACCTCTAAAGCTCAGGTTCATGGCTGCCATTTATTTTTTTCTTTCTTTTTCTTCTACAATACACTTGCCAAAATCAGTCAAATGGTTCTTGTTCATATGATTTTATTTGAAAATTTTAAAATGGCAAACAGCAATAGAAACAATGCTTATTCTATTTTATAGTTCTTATTTATTATTATATAATTGCTTATATTTATATCATGTTTATATTATATTTACTAGAGGCCTGGTGCACGAAATTTGTGCATGGGGGGTGGGGTCCCTCAGCTAGACCTGCACCCTCTCCAATATGGAGTCCTCACAATCCAGGACCTCTGGCTCTTAACTGCTAACCTGCCTGCCTGCCCTAACCACTCTACATGCCTGTCTGCCTGACCCCCCCTAACTGCCCTCCCTTGGCAGCCTAGTCACCCCTATTAACTTTCTTTTTTAATCTTATCCCCTTCACACACAATTGTATTTGGCTTCCTTATTGGCTTCTACCTCTCACACAATTTTTCTCCTTTATGTAACACTTTTCCTACTGACTCATCAGTTATAAACTTTTCTTTCCTCCATATTTCCTACTTCTGTTCCATCATCCTTCTTCCCATTTTCCTACTACCCTCCTTCCCTTCCCACATTCCTTCTTTCCTTTATCTTTACCACTGCCCACCCTCCCCTTTTCCTTCCTTCCCACCTTAATTTTTTTCTTCACTTCCTCCCTCCGACCTGCTTTGCTCCCTCCCCCATTCCTTCCATCTTCCCATTCTCCTTTTAAGCTTTACCAGCTCTCCCTTTATAACTTTTCTTCCCTCCCTCTTTTTCTCTCATCCTACCTTTGCCATACATTCTTCTCTACTTACTGCCACTGTTTTAATACCTATCTATCTACCTGCCTAATTATCCACTATCATTTATCTTTCTTTTCTGACTTCTTTTAAAATCTGTCCCCAGTACACAACTATACTTGGTTTTCATTATAGGCCCTATAGTTCACTTACATCGTCTTTCCTTCTTTAACTCTGCTGTCCACTGACTCTTTTATAAAGTTCTTTCCTCCATCCTGTTCCACCCCTCCCCCACCTGGTTACTTCTCCCCAAACTCACCAGGGCTGCTGCTCCCTCTGCCCTGCCCCCTATCCATCTCTCTGTCTCCTGGCTCCCCTGAGAGTTCACCCCAGCTCTGAAGGGAGACCTGGGGCCCTCACAGTAGACCCCTGGCCCCCGGTGGTAGAGAAAATGGAGCCACGAGAGAGGAGGCCCAGGAGGAGGGGTGTGTGAGAGAGAGAGAGGGAGCAGCCCTTCTTCCCTCCTTAAAGCTTCCATGGGGAGGGGGCATTAACCCCCAGCTCAGGACTCAACCCCAGTCAGGTATTCACTCTCCCCCCTTCCCCGGCCTCCCCACCACCATCCTGCTCCCATTCCCTGCCCAGGATGCCAGGCCCAGTGAGGGAGGCCAAGGCCCATTCAGCCCAGACACTGCTGCTGCAAAGCAGAAGCGCCTCCACCTCTGGACCATCCACCCCTCCATTCCGGACCCACCAAAGGCCCACAGCAGGTGTCTCGTAGGCTGCAGCCAGCGTCAGGCACTTGGCCCGGGTTCTCTGTCTCCCCTGGACCTCAGGTGGGCAGCTTCTCTGCCAGCTGCAGCCTGGGATCATGGGGCAGGCAGCTTCTTCATCTCTGGCCAAAACTAGCCTCAGGTGCTAGAGCTGTACTTCTCTGTCTCCCCTGACTTCCATATCTCCAACAGGCCTGGAGCGGCCAGAGCCGGGATGTTTACATGGTAGCTGTGGCTGCAACACAAGTATCCCAGCTCTAGTCTCTGCCATCTTTGTTGGGTTTATGTGTATATCACTCTGGATTGGCTGGTGGGTATGGCTGGTGGGCATGGCTTAGTGTACTGGAGTGAGGGCTAATTTGCATGTTTGTCTATTATTATACTACAGGCCCGGTGTACACAAATTTGTGCACTTGGGGGGGGGGGGTCCCTCAGCCTGGCTTGTGCCTTCTTGCAATCTGGGACCCCTTGGGGGAATGTCCACTTGCTGGCATGCCTTGCCAGCCTGGGTGAGGGGCAGAGGGCTATTTAAGGCTGCCCACAGCTGTTCAGGGTTTGGGTTCCTACTGGGGTGCCTGGCTGGAAGCAGGTATCTGGGATTTATTCAACTTCTATAATTGAAACTTTGTTGCCTTGAGTAGAGTTCAGGGCCCACAGGGCTCTGGCTTCCTCCATTGACCAGGACAACTCCAGCTCCATGGCTGCTATCATCTTAGTTGAGTTAATTTTCGTATTTGCTCTTGATTGGTTGGTGGGTGTTTCTTGTGGGTGTAATAGAGTGAGGGTCAATTTGCATATTACTCTTTTATTAGATTAGATAGGATGCTTCAGTCATATTGAACAGTTTAAATTAAATATAATTTCCACATAAAAATTATGAAATTTATCTCTTAAACCACACAGAATTGAAGAGGTCAAACTTCTGAGGTTCAATAGTATGTGTAAAAAGATAGCACAACATATAATAATCAATACATTTTTGTAGAATAAAAGAGAATACAAACATTAAATATTTATAAATACAGAAAGTTGCTATTAATTCATAGAATACCCAGAAATTTCTAAAATGGACACTTTCACTTACAAAATAATTTTTTAACTCCCCACTTGGCACCTGACATATCCTATTTAGTTGATATTTTATAATGAGATTAAGATAAAATTAAATGACAGGTCTTATTGATTTATTTATTTTTCTCCTTGCTGGTAGATAATCATAGGAAAAAACAATTCCAACAAAATGAACAGAAATTAAAACCAGTATTTAAAGAAAACCAAGTCTTTATAAATATAATATTTACATAGTGCACTAAAGCAAATGATTTATGTTTTTTCTTCAAGTGCTGTTTTTAGTTTCAGTAGTATTACTGGAAAGAAAAAGAAAAAAGAAAAGAAAATTGCTGACAAATTTGCTCCAAAAATATAGTTCATGGAAAAATGCTAGCACACCAAGTAATAAAAAATTTAGATCTTTAATATAGAAATCCACTATGATTTCACTATATAGTATAAAAAATGCAGTATGTCTTTTAAAGTACATTTTTATATATGCACTAATGAAATTGTTTTATTAAATGTTTTGCAGTGATTTCCCTGGCTGGTGTTTCTAAGTGGTTAGAGCATCAGCCTGCACACCAAAGAGATAAAGCAAGTTGGCTTTAGTAGGAGGTACTTATGGGGGCGGGAGGGGGGAGGGGAAGGTTGTCTTGCATCTATTAATGCTGTAATCAATACATATATTTTGTAGCCAGAACAAAAATAACCAGTGTATACTTTTCCTTTGAGCACCTTCGTTCATGGTTGTTCTTTTTAAAATCAAACCTTACGTGAACACCAGCATCTAGGTGTGGTAACAGGGCAGGGCTTAAGATGACATATAGAGTGTGATGTTCTCAGGGCCTCAAAATTAAAAATAATAACCTTCATATTATATGGAGCTGACATTTTTTGACTGGAACTGGGTAACCCAGTCTAAAATTCAAATGCCTTATTTTTTTCTATATACATGCAAAGCATAGTATGGAGGCAGAAACATTTTATTTATTTATTTATTTTAAATACATTTTATTAAATTTTTACAGAGTTGGGGGGAGAGGGATAGACAGGTAGAAACATCGATGAGAGAGAAACATTGATCAGCTGCCTACTGCACACTCCCTACTGGGGATGTGCCCGCGACCAAAGTACATGCCCTTGACAGGAGTCAAACCTGGGATCCTTCAGTCCACAGACCGACGCTCTATCCACTGAGCCGAACCAGCTAGGGCCAGAAACATTTTAAAGAAAAAAATATGTCTGTCCCTCAGAGACACAGTCCTGCCAGGTTGGCATTAAGGAACGTCTTGCTCTGTTTCTCATTTAAGCTCTTATTCGCCAGGCTTCGCAGGACACTCAGCTGCTTTTAATGACTTCCATTACTCCCTCTTATTTTCTAGATTAATGACATATTGAAAGTGTTTATGGCATAAAATTTTCAAATAGCTCATGCACTGTTCATGAAAAAGGCAGTATATTTTTCTTTATGTGATATGATTCCCACCCCTTTCCCAGCGGATTAGCTGCAACATTTGCTGTTTTATTTCTCAATATAGTTGAGGGGGGAAAAGGGGGAAGGGGAACATTCCTCCAGTGTGAAAGTGTAGCTACAAAAGTGGTCACATTCCACCCATTCCACCCTCAGTAACGGCCAAGGGTATTATCCAGGATGAGAAAGGGGGTTTGGTGAATCCTATTTGGATCCACTACCAATTTCCTTTTTAAAAGTTTGTGATAAATGTTTCACGTTATGAAGACCTACAGATTATAGTGAGCACTGGGCCATGGAATGTCTAGAATTCAATTCTTAGCTGGCATCAAGTTTTTCTAACCTGAGTTTCATGAGTTGCTCCTCCAAGTATAAATCAGAGAAGAAACATTCAGTTAAATAACATTCTAAAATTTCCAAAAATGACAATTTGCTTGTTTAGTTAAAGTGTATTTATGAGCAAGAAATGGTACTATTTCTGAGTATGCCTTTTCAAATTATATATTCTATTTCTTAATCTCTTTCGTGGTACAAGGGACATTGATATATTAGGAGTATTTTGGATAATGAAGAAATTTTGAAGTGAGTGCAATAAATTAAAGAAGGCAGCAGTAGCCAGAGCTGGTTTGGCTCAGTGGATAGACCATCGACCTGTGGACTGAAGGGTCCCAGTTTGGATTCTGGTCAAGCGCACATTCCCGGGTTGCGGCCTCAATCCCCAGTGTTGGGGGTCGAGGCTGGGCGCATGCAGGAGGCAGCTGATCAATGATTCTCTCTCATCGATGATGTTTCTATCTCTCTCCCTCTCCCTTCTTCTCTGAAATCAATTAAAATTTTTTTTTTTTTAAAAGAAGGCGGTAGTATAGCATACACACAGTCAAGTCTTAAGAGACAATAGGGGTGACTTCTCAGGCAGAATCTAGAGCATTATTGGTCAACTCGGTTGTAGTTCAAGGTGTAAGCTCAGCCGTAGGAGCCCATTGCCTCCATGTTTCCTTAGCAGCAGTTGAATGTTACACTATTGTGCTTCCTGGGAGTCTGACAGTGCAGAGGTCCCCTCAGAGAGGAGGACTGAGGGGAGCAGGGCAGACAGGAAAAGATGCTGAGCAAGGACGCGGTCTGTACTAGAGGATCGCTTCAGTCGTGTGCCACAGGGCACTGTGGAGCATGATGTGCACGTAGGAGGCAGTTCAACTTTAAAGGGAGACATTAAGCTTGTGCCCTCAAGCCTCCTTAAAGTTACTAGCTTTGAACCTTTGTAGCATCGTGTTATTCCCTGTAAGGAGGCTAACAAGGTCATATTCCATAAAAGAGGACAGGTATGAGAACTTGTCAGCCATGATTCACAGCAGCTGAAGGATGAGTGCACTGTCCTGGGGAAAGAAATCCAATTAGATTAAATGGTCTCCATTCCAGATAGGTCAGCCCGGTTGAGAAGTGTATTCTTTATAGAATAGATGACTGACCTTGGCCAATGTGCTCATCGATGTAGTGATTTATTGCCTTTGGGTCAAGGGTTCAGCTTTGATATTTAGTAGACAAGTAGACATGTGAAATTTAGCATGTGCCAAGAAGGATGTTGATACCAACCCTGCAAATACATGTGCTTTGCTAGTTTTCTTAATCTTAGAAAATTACATATTCTCTTTGCAAATGCGTAGGACACACTGAGAAATCATACTTTTGTCCTATAATCCCTTTATTTAAACTCCTTATCGGTGAAGCGTTGCTCAGTTTTGTTCAGTTTATTGTGAAGTCACTGCCTCTAAGCTTCTCCCACCCTGTAGTATTTTAAGTATTTGAAAACAATGGTCTTGATAATCTTGTGTATGAAAGGAACTCTAAGGCAAGTTTAGGGAGTCTTAGGAATAAAGAGGGCCCATGGGGAAGGAATGCAAGGCGAGGGCTGGGAGCTTCCAGAAGGCATATATTCACAGAGGATAGAAAAGTGCCACAGAATGAGGGGAGAGGAAGGCTTACATTCACGAAGGATAAAGAAGAGCCACAGTGTATCGGGAAGAAGGAAACACACATTCACAGAGGATAGAGAAATGCCCACAGATGCCAGAAAGAGGGAAACATATTTTCACAGGAGACAGAGGGATTTTGCAAGATGATAGGGGGAGAGAGAGGGGAGCACCACGTGGATTTTGCACTTCGAAGCTGATATTCTGCAAATGAGCGACCAATTAGAAAAGCATGGGGTCATAAAATGGGGAAGAGGTCCAATTAGGAGGGAGCATGAGGAGACAGAGAAATACAGCCTTTATAAACCTAGGAAAAGGGGCCTTAGTGGGTTACCCCCTTGGGGACCCCTCCCCACATGGGAGTTTGTATTTGGTTCCAATAAATTTCCACACTTTTATTAACAAGTCCGTTTAGTCCAAGAATTTTATTCTTCAAACTTTGTGAGGCAAGAACCTGCAAGGAGGAGTACTGCTCCCCAAACCCCACTTTCCATATATCTCACTATCATTAATGTTAGACATGTTTGGCAGACAATAAACATTTTTTTTTAATTAACGAATCTGATTTTGGAAACCTCTCAAAGACTAATTGATTCCTATATTTCATTTTTTTGTAAAGATACTAAAAAAACTCTATTTGTATGTCAATCTAAAGTGAATAACTGCAGAAATCAAATGCTGCTCCACATTGCCTTCACTTCTTTATGACAGGTTTTGTTTCATCACCAAAAAAAAAAAAAAAAATAGTGTAAACATTCCCTCTAGTGTTTAACTCTTGGTCTGTAATCCTTTAATTATATAAATTCTGAAAGCACGTTGTAGTTCTTAACTTAGCTTCCTTCACTAATCAGGGAGCAGTTTTCAACTTGAGACATCCCATAAGATTGGAAAAGATAAGCAAAGAAGAACTAATTAACAATCTACAATATTATGCTATGAAAACAGAAAACAGGTTTTACATCTCTGTGGAAAGTACATTAGTGACACAATTTAATTTTTTGCATTTGGTCTCTAAGCTCAAAATAAAATTCACACAGGGCTGCTCTCTTTCTGAAAACATATTCTAATATTCATACCAGGAAGTCATTCCTCATCTTAATGTTGGCACATTTGATGCATTAACACATAGAACATGGAGCTTAGATTTCCTGCCAATCTCCTATTATGTCACTTAGTCTTCTCAGGAGATACCTGTCTTGAAAATATAGGCAAAAAAAGACAAATGACGAAATCAAAAAGAGATGCACATTTGTTGTGTTTTCAACCTAAGACAGATACTGGAAATATTGACACTAAGTGAAGAACATAAAACATATCTCCTCCCTAAGAGCAGCACAAAGGAAAACAGCACAAATTATGCTAGGGAAATTTTTTCTTTGAACCTTCATATTTTAATTACAAACTCACAAAGAGGAAAACCACCTTTGAAATACTTTCTGTGAAGTCATAATGTTACAAAAAGAATAAATGAAATTAAGTTGCTTGAGCAGCAGGAAATTCAATTTTAGACAGAAACTGTCAGACTGATCTCATCCATCTTTCCTGCAAGAATATCAATCACTGTTTCTCCCCTGCCTTCTGTATTACTTTCCTTACTTCCTTACTTCCAGTGGTTTTTGCTGGCATAGTTAGCTGAATTTCATTGCTTCTGCCTTACTTCTGTTTTATTCTTCAATGTTTCAAGAGCTTCTGTAAGGTCAGGAAAAAAATACTGTGTTGAGCATACTTGAACAATAAACAGCCTTGGAGTGGTTAAAATAAAAGTATATATTATATGTATACTAGGGGCCCGGTGCACAAAAATTTGTGCACTTGGGGTGGAGGGAGTCCCTCAGCCCGGCCTGTGCCCTCTGACAGTCTGGGACCCCTCAGTGGATGTCCTATGATGGCCCCAGTCTGCCAGGCACCTTTTGTGTGTGTGTGTGTGTATGTGTGTGTGTCACCACTGGGGACCTGCCCCCAGCCGCATCTGAGGCTCGGAGCAGTCCTCCTGTGTGTGTCTACCTGCTGGGGACCTGCCCCCAGGCACACCGTGGAGGCTTGGAGCAGGCACCCCCTCTATGTTGATCTCTCAGACTCTTTCCCTCCCCTGCATGTTGTTCTCTTTTTTGAGCGTGGCCAGGGCTGGGTGCGGCCTGCCTCCCAAGCTTGCCTACTGCCCATCTTCCTCCAGCCACCAGAAAGCAGGGAAAACCCCGCCTCATGGTCAGGCC
>PVJC01050647.1:0-11737 GCA_004026665.1 Murina feae | reverse complement strand
TGTGTGTGTGTGTGTGTGTGTGTGTGGCCACTGGGGACCTGCCCCCAGCCGCATCTGAGGCTCGGAGCAGTCCTCCTGTGTGTGTCTACCTGCTGGGGGCCTGCCCCAGGCACACCGCGGAGGCTTGGAGCAGGCACCCCCTCTATGTTGACCTCTCAGACTCTTGCCCTCCCCAGCATGTTGTTCTCTTTTTTGAGCGTGGCCAGAGCTGGGTGCGGCCTGCCTCCCAAGCTTGCCTACTGCCCATCTTCCTCCAGCCACCAGAAAGCAGGGAAAACCCCACCTCGTGGTCAGGCCAGCCTTTTCCTGCTCCCTGATCCCCGGAAGGGACCTGGGAAGCTGCCAAGCAGGCCGCCAACTCTTTCCCACTCACCCGTCCCCTGCAGCCTTGCTTTCCCACTTCCCAGTGCCGCCAAGGGGTCTGGGGAGCTGCCAAGCAGGACCCCGGCCCCTGCAGCCTTGCTTTCCCGCTCCCGGGTGCCCTGCAAAGAGCCTGGGCAGCCACCAAGCAGGCCACCGGCCCCTTGCTGCCTCTTACCCGCTTCCCGGTACCCTCCAACCCTGCTGCCTCTTTCCCATCATGGGTCCTGGGTCCTGCGCTGTCCTGCTCTGCAGCCGCTCTGTGCACTCGGGAGGTCCCTCAGCCTGGCCTGTGCCCTCTCGCAGTCTGGGAGCCCTCGGGGGATGTCCACCTGCTGGCGTGCTTGACCAGCCTGGGTGAGGGGCTTTAAGGCTTCCCACAGCTCCCACTGCCCAACGTCCCAGCAAGGCTGGCTGGACACAGATTCTGGAGTTTTTTCTCCTATAATTGATACTGTTCCTTGAAGGCCTTTGTTTATCTCCTATAATTGATACACTGTTCCTTTAAGGCGGCCTTCTAATTAACTGAAGCCTCCTCTTTGCTTCACCTGGCAGCGTCTATAATGAAACAATTGTTGCTTTTACTGGTTAGGCCGGAGCTGCTCTCTCCTTCAGCTCCGGAGGATTCTATGACTGTTACAATGTTTCAAAAAGCTGTGTTTCGCTAGAGGCAGTTTAATCGGAGCTGAGCTGAAGGGCTCAGCTTCACTTTCGCTGCTGCCGCAATGGAAAGGGCTGTTTACTCAGGTCCGGGAGTGGAGGCCGCCATGTTGGCTGGGCTAATTTGCATACAGCCGCTCTGATTGGCTGGTGGGCGTGGCTTACCCTGTCTCGGAGAAACGGTTAATTTTAATATTTCACTTTTATTAGTTTAGATTATGTATAACTTGTTCTCTGTTAAAGGTATTTCAGACATCAGCAAGCAGGTCAGGAGATCCTGCAAACAAACCACTTCTGCAGTCATATACTTTACTAGAGACTGATGCACTAAATTCATGCAAGAGTTGACCTTCCTTTCCCCAACTGCCAGCACCAGCTTCCCTCTGGCACCTGGGACCCAGGCTTCACTTCGGCTCCAGCTTCATCCAGAAGGAAGTTCAGAATGACATTCGGTCTAATTAGCACATTACCCTTTTATTATTACAGGTTTTTTCTAATGTGGTTTCCAGGAAGTTAAGTGGTAATAGAAATACTTAGATGGGGACAAGGGCTTGTTGCAGATTAATTTCCAGAATGTAGTCATAACATAAGGGTGATTGTGTTGTCACCGATTTCTTCTAGCACTTGAAACCTAGCCTTTTCCTAGCTTTCTTTCATTTCCCTGAAGTAGGTCCCATCTCTCAATCTGAGCCCAAACCATGTTTTCCTTTCTTACTTAAAATCTTCAGGTTTCCATTTCAACATTGTAGTATATTTTACAATATTTTCTTTTATTTTTATCTAGTAACACAGTGTTGGTTAGGGTTCAGTTAAAGATAACAAAATTCACTCTAATTGCGTTAAGCAGAAAGAGATTTATCTTATCACCAAGTACTGGCAGCAATGTGAGAATGGGATCCAGGGTAATGCTACAGGCAACTCCCAGTACTGGGAATCACACTGCATCTTCTGCGAGTGGGAAAGAAGCCCTGAGCAGCAGAAATGACAACTGCAGAAGCTAGCTGCCTCTACCATGACCAAGCTATAAAATGGAAGCTGGCTTCTTGCCTTCCACCCATCACAATTCAGCTCTATATCAAAGTCTTGCCAGGATGATGGGATTGGCAGAACCTAAACACATCCAAAAATCTACCCACAGGGGAATCTTGAAAATGCAATTTCTTTCTTTCTTTCTTTCTTTCTTTCTTTCTTTCTTTCTTTCTTTCTTTCTTTCTTTCTTTCTTTCTTTCTTTCTTTCTTTCTTTCTTTCTTTCTTTCTTTCTGCTTTCCAGCCTCAGCAAAATATGAAGAACATTAGATAAAACCCGGAATGTATGTAAATTAGACCATTCAAGTACTTGCCACAAATATTGTAAAATATTTAGCCATACATTTTATATATTTCTACTGTCTTGTAGAGAAGAAGTAAAAGAAATTGTCACTAGGATATCCATTACTCTTTATTCCTTCCCACTATCATTGCAAACAAGAACTACCGAGTCTTTCAAGACAATAGAAGCAGTTGAAAGTGAACAACTTCCCTTGCCAACATGTTTTTAGTGCTGAGGTATGCAAAGTCTTAAAGAGCTTGCTCTTAATCTTTACAATAGTATGAATACACTAGTTAAATTATCCCAGTTAAATCATATTTAGAAGAAAAATTTAACACTCCCAGTAAACACTCTTCCTCCCATTATTATGAAAAATATTTACTTAAATTCTTACAAAAGTACTAGTCATTATGTCTTCCAATTTTTAAAAATAAAAAATAAACTAATTTTAACTAACTCTATGCTATACTAGTTACCATCCCTCCAAAGCCAGTAAGAGTATTCCCAGTTTGAAAAGTAAAGTATATATTTTTTATTCTGAGAAATAATTGTAGCTTCAAATGCAGTTGAAAGAAATAATACAGAAAGATCCCCAAAACACTTTACCTAGTCTCTTCAATGTAGTCTCTTTAAAACTGTAGTATAATATGACAAGGATATTGACACTCATACAATCAAATACGGAACAAGTCAGTCACAAGGATTCTTCCTGTTACTCATTTATAGCAACAATGACTTTTCCATCCACACTTCCTGTTGTCCTTAGTAGCTGGCAAACAATAATCAGTTCTTTACTTCTATAATTTTGACATTTAAAGGGTGCTATCCAAGTGGAATCATACAATATGTAACCTTTCGGTACTTTTATATCTGTCTAAATTGTCAGGTCTTCCTGATATTCCATGGTATAGATGTACCGTGGAATGTTTAGCTATTAATTCTTTTAATATCTGAACTGATTCCAATTTGGGGCTATTATGAATAAAGTTGCTATAAACATTTGTGTATAGTCTTTTATGTGAATATTAGAGGCCAGTGCATGAATTCATGCACCAGTGGGGACCCTCAGCCTGGCCTGCAGTTCTCTGACATCCCCGGAGGGGTTCCAGATTGCTAGAGGAAGCAGGCCAGGCTAAGAGACTCCATTAGTGCATGATAGGAGCCGGGGAGGGACATACATGGGAGATTGACCAGCCGGGGAGGGACTGTGAGAGGGCTCCAGGGCATGTCTAGCCCATCTTGCTCAGTTCCGATCAGCCAGACTGCAGCAGCAAGCTACCTACTGATTGGAACATCTTCCCCCTTATGGCCAGTGCACATCATAGCAAGCAGTTGAGCCTTAGCATGTCATTAGCATATCACACTTTGATTGGTTGAACAGATGACCAGATGACGGGACACAGCATATTAGGCTTTTATTCTAGGATGTCTTCATTTCTCTGAAATAAATATACAGGAGCGCTATTTCTAGTTGGTATGGTAGTTCCATGTTTAGCTTTTAAAAAAACTGGCTACTGGAGGGGTCACACAATTTTGCATTTCTACCAACCATGTTTAAGTTAAGTGAAACAGTTTTTCCACATACTCACCAGCACTTGGTGTTGTCACTTTTCTTTTTTTTGCCATTCTGATAACTGTATAGTAATATCTCTTCCTGGCTTAAATTTGCATTTCCCTGATGGGCTAATGATATTGAATAATGTTTCATGTGTTTATTTTCCACCTGTATGTCCTCTTCAGTGCAGTGTTTCTTTATCTCTTTGGCTCATTTCTAATTAAATTGTTTCTTTTTACTGCTAAGCTTTGAAAGTTTGTTATATATTCTAGAAAGAGTCTTTTGTCAGATGTCATTTGCAAATATTTTTTCCAAGTACGTAGCCTGTCTTTTTATACTCTTAACAGGGTCTTTCATGGTCGAATTTATATATATATATATATATATATATATATATATATATATATATATTTAATAATATATTATTAATAATAATTAATATATTATTAATAATATATAATATATAAATAATATATAAAAATCAATAATCAATAATATATATATATATATTATTGATTTTTTAAAGAGAGGAAGGGAGAAGGATAGAGAGCTAGAAACATTGATGAGAGAGAAACATCAATCAGCTGCCTCTTGCACACCCCCTACTGGGGATGCGCCCACAACCAAGGTACATGCCCTTGACCAGAATTGAATCTGGGACCTTTCAGTCTGCAGGCTGACGCTCTATCCACTGAGCCAAGTCGGTTAGGGCAAAGTTTTTAATTTTGATGAGGTTGTGTTTTCAAATTTTACTTTTAGTAATTATATTTTTATTTCAAGTCTAAGAACTGTCTACCTAGCTTTAAAACTCAGATTACCTCATATATATTTTTTTCTAAAAAAATTACAATTTAAGTTCATTATTCATTTTAACTTAATTTATGTATAAGGTCTGAGGTTTAGATTAAGGTTAATAAAAACTCTTTTCTTCATTGAATTGCTTTTTCACCTTTGTCAAATAACAGTTGGTCATATTTCTGTAAGTCTATTTCTAGGTTCTCTATTCTGTTCCAACTAGAGGCCCGGTGAACGAAAATTCATGAACAGGGGGGTCCTCAGCCTGGCCTGCACTCTCTCCAATCCAGGACCCCTCAGGGGATGTCTGACTGCCAGTTTAAACCAGCAATTGGGCATCCCACTTGCAATCCGGGACCACTGGTTCCTAGTAGCTTATCTGCTTGCCTGCCTGATAGCCCCTAGCCACTCTGCATGCCTGCCTGATGCCCCTAACTGCTCTCCCCTGATGGCCTGATTGCCCCTAACAGCTTCTGTCTCAGCCCCTGCCACCGTGGCTTTGTCTGGAAGGATGTCCAGAAGATGTCTGGTCTATCCAGTCTAATTAGCATATTACCCTTTTATTAGTATAGATAAGCTCTCCTTCTGCAAATACTACACAATTTTGTTTATTGAACTTATATAGTAAGATTATTTCCAGTTTTTCCTTCTGTTTCAAAAATTTTAAGAATTGTAAGTCCTTCTCAATTCCATATAAATTTTAGAATAATTTAGTTTATAGCTTGAAAAATATCTTACTAGTGTTTTGTTTTAAATTTTCATCGTTTAAAATAGTACATATGTCCCCTTTTCCCCCCATTGACCTCTCCCAGCCTGCTCCTGCCCCCCCCCCCACATCAGGCCTCACAACCCTATTGTCAGTGACCATCAGTTATGCATATATGCATATGAGTTCATTGGTTGATCTCTTCCTACACACCCACCCACCTTCCTGTTCCTTCCCTCTGAGGTTTGAGAGTCTGTTCAATAATTCTATGTCTTTGTATCTATTTTTATTCATTATATTATGTTGTTCATTATATTCTATAATATGAGTGAGATCATGTAATAATTATCTTTCTCTGACTGGCTTACTTTACTTAGTATAATGTTCTCCAGCTCCATCCATGCTGGTGCAAATGGTAAAAGTTCATTCTTTCTTACAACAGCATAGTATTCCATTGTTTAGATGTACCACAGTTTTTAATCTACTTATCTTCTGCTGAGTACTTAGGCTGTTTCCAAATTTTAGTTACTTTAAATTGTGTTGATATGAATGAATATAGAGGGTGCAGGATATAAAATTAACACCCATAAATCTATGGACTTTTAATACACCAATAATGAACTCAAAGAAAGAGAAACTAGAAACCATAATCCCATTTATGATTGCAACAAAAAAATTAAGATACCTATGAATAAACTTAACCAAGAAAGTAAAAGACTTGCACTCAGAAAACTACAGGATGTTGAAAAAAGAGATGGAGGGAGATATAAACAAATGAAAGAGCATACCATGTTCATGGATTGATAGAATCAATATCATTAAAATGTCCCCAAAGCAATCTATAGATTCAATGCAATCCTGGTCAAAATACCAAGGTCATATCTCACAGACTTAGAACAAACTCTCTAAAAATTTATATGGAATAAAAGAAGATCCCGAAGAGCTACAGCAACTTTGAGAAAGAAGAACAAAGTTAAAGAGATCACAACACCAGATATTAAGTTAATACTACAAAGCCATTGTACTTAAACAGCTGGCTGTCACAAGAACATGCATATAGAACAATGGATCAGAACAGGGGACCCATAAATCCACTGAAGCCATTATGCTCAATTAATATTTGACAAAGGAGGCAAGAACATACAATGGAGTCAAGATAGTCTCTTCAATAAGTGGTATAGAGAAAATTGGACAGATACATAAAAAAAAAGGAAAAAGAAAAAACTAGACCACCAACTTACACCATACACAAAGATAAACTCAAAATGGGTAAAAGACTTAAACATAAGATGTGAAACCATAAAAATCTTAGAAGAACCCATAGGCAGCAAAATGTTTCATGGCAATATGTTTATCAATATATCTCCTAGGACAATGAAAACTAAGGAAAAAATAAACAAATAGGACTACATCAAAATAAAAAGCTTCTGCAGAACAAAAGAAACCATCAACAAAATAACAAGAAAGCCCACTGCATGATAGAACATATTTGTCAATGATACATTGGATAAGGGGTTAATCTCCAAAATTTATAAGGAACTCATACAACTTAAAATATCCACTTAAAAAATGGACGAAGAACCTAAACAGACACTTCTTCAAAGTGGACATAAAGAATGCCAAGAGGCATATGAAAAAATGTTCAATCACTAATCATCTGAAAACAGCAAATCAAATGACAATGAGGTACCAACTCAAACCTATCAGAATGGCTACCATCAACCAATCAACAAAGCACAAGTGAGGCCTAGGATGTGTTGCAAAGGGAACCCTCATATCCTGCTGTTGGGAATGCAAACTGGTATAGCCTCTGTGGAAAACAGTATGACGTTTCCTCAAAAAAAAACCATTACTCTAGTAAAAGAGTAATATTGAAATTAACCGTTTCTCTGGTACACCTTAGCCACGCCCACCAGTCACACCATGCCCACCAGCCAAACAGAGTGGCTGTATGCAAATTAACTCAGCCAAGATGGAGGCTGGCAGCACAACCATGAAGGCAGGTGCAGAGCAGGCGGTGGGGTGGGCAGGGCGTGCAAGGTGGGTGGCAGGAGATTTCTGATCCCAGTAATTGTTAAGAATAATTTTTCAACTACTTATTGAACCAAGTAAAATTGCATTAGAGAAAACAAGGTAACGAGGAATTGTGAAATCAGGATCTGGATGGGAGAAGAAGACTAAATGAGTGAAATAGACACGTGGGACCTTTTCTCTTTTAGAAAGGTGCAATGATTTATAAGCAAACTGCCATCAGCCCCTCACCCAGGCTGACCAGGCATGCCAGCAGGTGGACATCCCCCGAGGGGTCCCAGACTGCGAGAGGGCACAGGCCGGGCTGAGGGACACCTCCCACCCCGAGTGCACTAGGCTCCTAGTAAATAAATAAAAATGCAACACCCATTTGATCCAGGGGTTGGACTCCTAAGATTATATCCCAAGAAATCAGAAACATCAATCTTGCTAGTGTTTGATGGGAATTGTGTTATATCTATTATATATTGGGGAAGAATTGTTATGTTTACTCTGTTGAATTGTCTAATCCACGAGCACTTATTTAGACCATTTTTCTTTCATTATGTTACAGTTTTAAGCCTGCAAGTTCTATATTATATGCTTTATTTGATTTGTACCTAAGTATTTCATTTTTTTGAGTGATTGTAAATCATTTTTAATTTTATGTCCATGTTTTTATTGCTAACATATAAAAATTAAAGATTATCTTACTGGACTCACTCACTTCTAGCAAATTTTAGGTTTTTTTGTTGGTTGGTTGTTTTGCTTTGGTTTGATTTTATAGATTCCTAGGGTTTTCTATGCAAATAATTATGTCATCTGCAAATAGAAAGATTTATTTATTTTCCTTTTTTTCCTCTCCTCCCAGCACTATCTAGCACCTCCAGTATTATGTTGAATAAGAGAAGCATGATTGGACATATTTGCTTTGTTTCTGAGCTTAGGGGGAAAGTAATCATTTAGTATAATGCTATTTACAGGTATTTTGTGGATCTTCTTATTTGAACAAAAGACATTTGTCAATCTCATGATATCAGATATTACAACAGATTGAATATAAGAGCAGTTATGGGAAACTAGCTGCCTTCTATTAAACTAGACATTGAAGAGAAGTTACAAAGATTAGCCAAATTTTAAAAATCCTACTCCTTCACTTTTTTGAAAATTATAGTAATTATTTATAAAAACAAGCTATGCTGTTTTGAAATGAATAAATAAAACATGTTTTAAATATTATTATTTTTAATTTCCAATATGGTAAATATCTATAGATATAACCCACAAAACTCTTTGGAGTCCGCAATTTTGAATGTGTAAAGTTGTTCTAAGACTAAAATGTTTGAGAACCATTGCAATAGGCAGACAGAAATATCTACATGTTGGTATTTACAGTTGGTGTTTAATTTCTGATATTTGTCTTGCATACAGGAATATTACTGGAAACATACTTTCTGTAAATATGTGTACAAATCATGGTACAGGAACTTTTTTTCATGCTTTTGTTAACTTTTTTTTTTTTAACTTGTGCTGTTGACTATGAATATTCTCTTTCAACTAATAAAAGGTAACACAGCCAAAAACAAAAGTTCACTACTGGAAACGTTACATAGTTATACATACATTCAACAAATATTAAATTCTTGTTTTTTGAACTGAGTGTATAGTGGTAAGAAAGCCAACAGAAAACTGCTTTCATGGACCTTGTATTTTGTTGCACAAAAAGGAAAATAATATGATAATAACCGACAATGTACACGGTAGACATGGAAATCTGTAGCCCGCTGGGGCCTTTCTTGCTCTGGGACTGGCATAGGAAAGCCTCTTCTAGAATTATAGCCAAAGATAAAAGACACTTTCACTGATGTGAATGAAAACACAAAGTTCATCACTGATGAAAGCACTTTGCTTCACTTTCTTCAACACTTTTCTTTAGCTTTGCCTTGCACAAAATGAACTCTTAACCAAACTTAGGACATTATTGTCGAGGTTTCTTCTTGTAAGAACTAAAATCTGTATTACTGTTTTAGAGTGTGTTACTGACCTCTACTTCTAGGGGAGTTAAAAAAAAAGATATTCATTTATACCAGGAAGTTATCCATCAACTTTTCCTTATCCCCTGACTGTTTTAATGATGATACAACAAACAGCCCCACATTTTTTTGTAAATAAAAATAGCAATCTCATGAAAAATGTGTTTCCTGCTGACTGTGAGAAAGTGTCTTAGGTGACATGCTAGCTAGTTTGTTTGATTTTGCCTTGTCTTAAGATATGGTAAGTTGCTGGAAAACACTGCTGCTACAGACAACCAGGGGCAGTGTCACAGCATGTGGAGCCCCCATAAGAATACACAGTGTGGCAATCCAGTATGCAGAGGCTACCTAGTTAATTATGCAACTGTCTTAAAACATCCCAAATTGTTGTTTTTTAATTTGCGTGCATCCATTAATATAATAATTCTTTTCTTTTTTCTTTTTGGAATGGCCTCAGGAAAAACACATGTTATTTCTTCCACTGATGATCTGGTCTGATGGGTGAGTTTTATCTTTTTAAAAATATATATTTTTATTTATTTCAGAGAGGAAAGGAGAGGAGAGGAGAGGAGAGGAGAGGAGAGGAGAGGAGAGGAGAGGAGAGGAGAGGAGAAGAGAGGAGAGGAGAGGGAGAGAGAAATAGAAATATCAATGATAAGAGAATCATTGATCAGCTGCCTCTTGCACACCCCACACTGAAGATGGAGCCCATAACCAAGGCATATGCCCTGACCAGGAATCAAACCATGATCTTCTGTTTCATAGGTCTGTGCTCAACCACTGAGCCACACCGACCAGGATGATGAGTCTTATTTTTATAATACATCTCTACTCTGCAAACATCATCACCAAGCACTTGGATATGCTTGCGTAGGAAAATTTAAAGTGATAATAATTTGGTACAATTCATGTTATATAGACTTTTTCTTAACTGGTCATCTTTCTTGCCTTCAAAAACTAATGCAGCCTTTCTCTTACCTTTCATATAGTCTTCTAGTCTTCTTTTCCTACTTACATTTTTTCATATATTTATTTTTTAATCAGAACTCAGATAGTTGTCTGAACATATTTTTATATGAAATATATTAATTATAGTCCCGTGGCAATACTAGGAAATTTTGCCATTATTTTCTATTGATAAATTTTCACTTTAATAGGTACTATTTCAAAAAATTATCTGAAGTTATGTCCACATTCCAGTGGTCAGTCATTCATGTAACACATTTATTGAGCCCTACTCTGTGTCAGGCACCAAGCAAGATTATGGATTTGCTTACATAGTTTGCAATTAAGTCTTAACAATCATCATTTTCATATTACACTCAAAGGATCCCTAGGATTTGTTCTAATGTGGCCCTGTTGTATGATGACAAGCATTCAAACAGCATAAACTCCAAGCTATCTCTGTTGTCATTCTCACTCCCTCACCCAGTATTATTTTGTATTGGTTTCAAGTGTACAACATAGACAATCATATACCTTAAAAAGGTGTACAGCATAGACAATCTATACTTTATAAAATCATACAGCATATTCAATCATATACTTTACTAAGTATTCCCCTTGATATTTTCAGTACCCACAAGGAAATAAAGTACAACATAGGGAATATAGTCAATATTGTTCTCACTTTTTAAATACTGAACTTTCATGTAAGATTTCATTTAAAGAAAGAATTATAAAGTTGACAGAAACTTTCTCTTCTACCATTAACAAACTAGCAAGATAAAAATATATTTTTCTAGAAATCAACCTGTATTTACTTACCACCAGACAATATGTTAGGTAATCAATTGATAATCCAGAGAATTAATTTAAATATAATTAGCCTAAATTAGAGATTCTGAAAACTTTTTTTATTTTAGAACCCTGTAAACTCTTAAAAATTCTTAAAGACCTCAAAGAGCTCTTTATGAGGGTCTTATCTATCAATATTTTTCACATGAGAAATTATTTTAATTTATGAGGAAATTATAAAGTATTCATTTAATAATTCATTTTAAAAAGATAAATGCCTTGCTGTTAAACATAAACCATTTCTATGAAAAAATGACTTTTTCAAAAAAACAGAAAATTAGTCTTGCATTATTTTGCAATTTGCAAATTTTTTCAATCTAAACTAATAAAAGCGAAATATTAAAATTAACCGTTTCTCCGAGACAGGGTAAGCCACGCCCACCAGCCAATCAGAGCGGCTGTATGCAAATTAGCCCAGCCAACATGGCGGCCGCCACTCCCGGACCTGAGTAAACAGCCCTTTCCATTGCGGCAGCAGCGAAAGTGAAGCTGAGCCCTTCAGCTCAGCTCC
>PVJC01050646.1:0-11804 GCA_004026665.1 Murina feae | reverse complement strand
GATGGGCAGTAGGCAAGCTTGGGAGGCAGGCAGCACCCAGCCCTGGCCACAGCTCAAAAAAGAGAACAACATGCTGGGGAGGGCAAGAGTCTGAGAGATCAACATAGAGGGGGTGCCTGCTCCAAGCCTCCACGGTGTGCCTGGGGGCAGGCCCCCAGCAGGTAGACACACACAGGAGGACTGCTCCGAGCCTCTGATGTGGCTGGGGGCAGGTCCCCAGTGGCCACACACACACACACACACACACACACACACAGAAGGCGCCTGGCAGACTGAGGCCATCATAGGATATCCACTGAGGGGTCCCAGACTGTGAGAGGGCACAGGCTGGGCTGAGGGACTCCCTCTACCCCGAGTGCACAAATTTTTGTGCACCGGGCCCCTAGTTTACTAATAAATGTTGTTGTGTTAAAGTTGCTAACCTCATGCAAGCCCATATCAGCAAAGCTTTTATTTCCATGGTGTCCGTCTGGTGATTTATTCTATCACAGGGACCATAACTTCTAAATTCTGAATCCCTTGAGAAGAAGGCTGTGTATTCTTCTACTGACTCCTCTATGCCTAATGCCTGGCTGGCTCACACTGAAGGATCTTTGAATAGATGGAAGGATAAATGGTCAAATGAACAAGCGAATCTGCTTAGAAAGACACTATGTACATGTATAAGTAAACATGAATCATCATGAGGTATGACATAGCTAAGTGAAAAAAATAAATGAAATAAACATTGTGTCTTTAGTTTGTAGAAAAATGCAACTGCTGCTGACAGTGTGTGGACTCTGAAACAGTATTAACGCGAAGTGAGTACTGTTTACATTTAAATATGTGCTTGGATAAATGGTTCTTTAGGAAACATTAACATGATTTCTATCAACAAATGTTCAGCAACTTTATTACTTTTCTGTGCTGACATCTAATTTAACAAACACTTATTGATCAATAACATGTCTCCTGTGACTGCTGGCTGGGGTTATAGCAATTTCTTGGGAACTGTGGTCTCACATGTTTGCCAGAAGTGTTCTGATTCATACATGCAAAATTAATAATAAACAGAAACACACTTCATAGCTGCTCATGTCCAGATTTTTTCTAAATGTAGGATCCACAAAAGAAGGAAGGCATATTAGATGTTTAATAAAATTGGGAATCATGTGTTAATTAAAAAAAATTACTCTCTAATGACGTGAGTTCCTCTCTAAAAATCCCAGGTTTTTGTTTATAATAGTAATTCGTAAATATTGATTGCTCAATGTCTAATCTGACATTCAAAACATTAAAATATGCTTATCTATTTCCAGAATTGTACACATCTTTTTTGTTTGTTTCTTAATCCTCATCTGAGGCATTTTTTCCTTTTTTTTTTTTTTTTTTTTAGGGAGAATAGAAGAGAAAGGAAAAGACAGAGAGAAACATTGATGTGAGAGAAACACATTGGTTGGTTGCCTCCTGGATGAGCTCTGACCAGGTCCCAGGCTGGGAAGAAGCCTGCAACCGAGGTACGTGCCTTTGAACAGAATTAAACCCAGGACCCTTTGGTCTACAAGCCAACGCTCTATCCACTGAGTCAATCTGGCTAGGGTTGTATGCATCTTTTTTTAAAAAATAAAAAAAATTAGAGAAATATATTATAGAAAGGAAAAGTCTTCGATAAAAATAGTAGGAAGTCTTTAATTCTATGGCAAGAGAGATTTGGGGGCCTGAAGCTCTCAAATGGGCTTCCCTATTCACCTATCAGTTTAGTATTCCACAAAAAGATTATTTCATTATTCCATCCAATCTATTAATGCAAATTAAAATATAATTTTCCATTCTACTAGATGACTACTACATAGTCATCCCATTGGGTCACAGTCATTGGTTTCTTACACAAGCAGTCAGCTTAGATAAA
This sequence comes from Murina feae, assembly GCA_004026665.1. Lineage (NCBI taxonomy): Eukaryota > Metazoa > Chordata > Mammalia > Chiroptera > Vespertilionidae > Murina > Murina feae. Next base: position 9,916 of record PVJC01050646.1, on the reverse strand, counting down.
GTGGCCCACCCATGATTATAGAGCCCATGATTCTGCTAAATGTACCCTTCCAATTACCTGTTTGTGACACTTGAGAGCACAGAGTCAGCTTTTTCAGGTGCACGTATATTTGGTGGGCAGTCTGAAGGGAAACATCTCCACATAGGTTGCAATAACCCTTCCTCTTTCTTTTAATGTAGTATTTGACCAGTTTTAATTCTAAGACAGATGACTTCAAACAAGAATACTCCAAAACATACTGGAACAATTTGATTACGACAATTCCTCTTACATAAGACTCACCAGCTTCTTTCTCCTTTGATAAATGAGAGTGCTGATGGATCTTTGACCACAGTGTCTTTGACCTCAATTATCCTTATCTGGCTGGAGGCCATCCTGCAACAAGGCCTATTAGGGTCTCTCCCCCCCCCCCTTTTTTTTCCAAACCTAAATTCCCTGCTTTTAATTATTCTCAAAATATTTTCATTTTTGTTTTGTGTCATCAAAAAGCATTTTTTTATTTAAAAAAGTATTTATTGATTTAAGACCATCACATGCATGGTACAAGCAGCAGTAAGAGAGAATATGGAGAGGAGAAACTAAAATACAAAGGACAATAAATATTGATCATGTTCTTAAGGTATTTAAAGACTAGCTTAGCCGTATGTATAAATAGCTACATGATGAGGGTTTTACAAAGTGGCAAGAGGAGAAACAAAGGAAATATCCAGAAAACTCAGAGGAAAAAGAAATGGCAACTCGTAAAGAGTTCCTCTGAGGCCTCGTGGAAATAAACCTGGCGTCGAAGGCCATGTGGTGATTGAATATGGTGTGATTAAGGGAAGATGACTTTAAAGTAGATAAGAACAGAGAGTGGCAACTTTTTCTTTATTTTAAAAAGCATTCCTTTAGGTAAGAAATCAAACTTGTAAGCAGAAAAGCTAAAATGTTTAGTGTAGAAGGCAAGTGTGGGTTAAAATAGTCCAAGGAGAGCACCATGGTTCATAGCACTTTAAACCTTTTAATTCCTTAAAATAAAAATATAAAAATTAGCAAAATCCCTGAAATTTATGACTGGTCATAGTTTGATCAGTGTAAGAAATCTTAGAGGCCTCTGGGACATTGGGCATAGGCAACCAATGCCTGGATTAGGGCACCAACAGAGACGGCTTTGGATAGGGTGCCACGATTCCAGGATGATACACAGTACTGAAGAGAGTTGAATCAGGGGGCTCACCTTCTCAGTGTGATGTCACGAATAGCAGGAAGGTAACTGTACACCAAAGAGTGAGGGGGACTAAAACTATAGAACTGATTACTAACTGTTAAGAGTTGTGCTCTGGGATACATTCATTAATTCAACAAATTGTCCTTGGGTACCTACCTACTTTGTGCCAGGTTCTGTGCTCTATCAAGGATGCAAAATTGGAAATGATAATGCAGGTGGAATGGTAATTCCTTCCACCTGGCATTGTCCCCTCCACCACTACACACATATACATCCCAGTATGCTCCTGCTGGCTTTTTTAAATCCTCAGGATTCAGTTTTAACTCACATAGTCCCCTTCCTTTTCATAGTCTGAAGTTGGTCTTTGCCATTCTCTTTCATAGAAGCTTACTCTTTTTCATCAGCATATTTCTCCCAACTTACAGTTGTATTCTTTTCTTTTTACATATTAATACAATATGTATTCTTTAAAAAAATATGTTTTTGTTGACTTTTGACTTTGAGAGAGGGAGAGAGAGAGCGACATCAATGAGCAAGAGAACCATCGATCGGTTGTGTCCACAGCTGAGGACCGAACTTGCAAACTGTGCATGTGCCCTGAAATCAAACCAGTGACCTTTCAGTGCACAGGACTATAATCAACCAACTGAGCCACACTAGCTAGGGCTACAGTTGTATTCTCACTTGTAGGTTTGTTTGTTTTAATTTCTCTCTCTGAATAGAATCACCTTTTTCCCAAGGTCAGACACCCAATTTGTTTTGTTTACCATTTGGCTAGTCATTGTCTCGAACAGTGCTGTCACACTGTGGATGCTTCAAAATTTCTGATCAACAAATTAACAAACATGCCGTTCAAGAAGAAACCCATGTCTAACCTTAGAATTAGGTACATGCTATGAACTGTGGCCTCCATGTTACAGGGTGACAATCCAGTTTGCTTGGAAGAGAGAAGTTTTCCAGGAATGTGGGATTTTCACTAATGCAAACCAGGCAGTCCTAGGAAATGCAGACGATTTGTCATCTTTGTGCAATAAAGGCTTGGTCTGTGAAGCAGTGGCAATTGCAATGTATGACTAGAATAGCACTAATCATAACCTTCACTGTGTCCTAGTGTTTGGTTTTAAAGAGAGCTGCAGAGCCCTAAACGGTTTGGCTCAGTGGATAGAGCATCAGCCTGCGGACTGAAGGGTCCCAGGTTCGATTCTGGTCATGGGCACGTACCTTGGTTGCTGGTACATTCCCAGCGCGAGGTGTGCAGGAGGCAGCTGATCGATGTTTCTCTCTCATCGATGTTTCTAACTCTCTATCCCTCTCCCTTCCTCTCTGTAAAAAATCAATAAAATATATATTTAAAAAAGAGAGAGCTGCATTATCTTCCTGTTTCTCCACACCTCTTTGAGATAGAAAGGCAAGAAACGATTACCCCCATGCTGTGGATGAGCCACGTGAGGCTACAGCTCAGAGAATTTAACAGATTTCTCCAGAGTCACCTGCCTGATAAATGTAGTCAGGGTCCTGCAAGTCAGGCCTCTGGAAAGGTGTCTGCGCCTAAGGCTGACCTAACACACCACACTGTCTAACCAACTCACATAGGAATTATACCCGTGAGCCTGGCCCAATGAACACTGCCTTCCTAGTAACAAAGCAATCTGAAACAAGTGGATATTAACACATTTTTTTTCAGGAAACGTAAAAACGATGAGTAGAGACAGATTCCGTCAGATATGGAGGGCCTGGCATTTCAACAACAAAAATGTGCAAGACAACTCAGACAGACTTTGCAAAGTCAGACCATTATTGGATTTCTTTCTTCCCGTTACGATGCGATTTGGCAGGAAAATGCCCGATTACAAAGTGTTAATAGTTAACAAAGCAGATAGAGGCAATAAGCTCTTTTTATCATTGATATGAGATGCACAATATTTCTGTGTCGGAGTATTTTCTCCAGGTCTTCGGAATGTTTTAGCTGTATGTTTTTAATTTCCAGTCTAAGGCTTTGAATTAATTGTTTTCTTGCCACTCTCATTCTATGTGTGACCTGTGTCTATTCTTTGAAGTTCACTCTATTATTTTGTGACCCCTGTGTACACATAGCACTTTGCTAATGATAGGAATGTTTTTCTTTATTCATTTTTCAGCTCTGATGGATCCCTAAAAAAATAATCAACTGTAGGTAATTAGAAGATCCTTAAATTAAATGTAAGAAAATGAAACAAAAAAAACAACAACACAGAAGGCAGAGAAATAACTCTTAGGACAAAGATCTAAAAAGGTCACTTTTAATCAATAGCACCATAACAAATATAAGTAAAACTAGCCATATTAAAAAAATCTGTGGATATTTTCTTTAAAAATCATTTCCTTTGTGACTGCTTAAGGAAATCATTCCTCTTTAATTTTTTGGGTGAGATAAGACTAGTTTGCCATGAGAGACTGAAGGTCAAAAACAAAAATCCATAAACTGGAAGGGAATAAAACATTAGAATGAGTCAATGCTTTCTTCATGTTAGAGAACTTTAACCTCTGGCTCCCTTGAAGAAACTTCTCACAGAGAATGTGAAACCCATTAGGAACTAAACCAAAGCATATAGTGTGTACAGAGAAGAAAATTCCCCATAAGTAAATTGCTTAGGGAAGATCTGTACCATTTTTCTTTCAATTTAGTTGGAAAAAGGAAAGACAGAGTTATTGATTTAAAACTTGGAAATTATATTACTGTTGATCTCGAATTTAAAAAGAAGAAAGCTCCTTAAACAAGCACAATCTGGGAATAAAAAAATAAATAAAATAATATATTTTTTAGTGGTTGGTATGGTTGCAGCTATTGCTGACAAGTGCAATAAAAGTTTTTCAATCAAGAATGAGCCTCTGCCCTGCCCGAATTTTCTATGATATGCCGACCTCAAGAAGTGATTCACATTTGGAAAGCAGATAGAATAGAAGGAGCAGTTAACTCCCATTCTAATCTTCTTGTTTGTCTAGAGCACCTCCCTCCTTTCATTTTTATTTCTATGGACTAAGTGTTCTTTAGCTTCCAAAATTATCATTTTTCATACATGGATGAAAAGAAAACAGCAAGAGTTCCGGTCATTAAAGCTATTTTATTTCAAGGCTGAGTTGGTTTTCTATTAGTAAATGGTTTTCATTTAACAATCTTTCCCCCAACATTAATCTCATAATCAATCAAAATAAAAAAGAATTAGACTTTTTAAAGGAAAACAGTAAGAAAAGTGCTGAAATTGGGATAAAAGTCTAAGTAGAGTCAAACATGGCATGTTTAATAACACAATATGTGAAGATCAGGGGAAACATTTAATAAGCCTGCACTCATGCTAGCATTTTTGTTCTTTATTTTAAAAATGAGTTAGATTATTCAAGGAGAAAATTCATTAAAATAAAAGAAAAATGCTCTTAGTATAATTTGAAAAGATGATTTAAAATATGCAAGAGCATAGCAGTAAAGAATTAAACTTTACAAATACAGCAAAATAACAATATTAGCACTAGTCAACCTCAAACATATGGTAGTGTTAAAATAAGGTCATTTTTCATTTCTCCAAAGAGGACATACAGATGGCCAATAGACATATGAAAATATGCCCAACATCACTAATCCTCAGAGAAATGAAAATTAAAACGAATAATGAGATATTATCTCAGACTTTTCAGAATGGCTCTCATTAGTAAGTCAATAAACAACAAGTGTTGGCAAGGATGTAGAGAGAAAGGAACCCTCAAACACCCAAACACTGTTGGTGGGAATGCAAATTAGTACAACCACTAAGGAAAACAGTGAGGATGGTCCTCAAAAAATTAAAAATAGAAATACTTTATGACCCAGAGATTCTACTTCTGGGTGTTTATCCAAAGAAATCCAAAATACTAATTCAAAAAAAAAACATATGCACCACTATGTTCATTGCAGAATTATTTACAATAGCCAAGATATGGAAGCAATCCAAAAGCCCATGGATAGACCAGTGGGTAAAAAAAAGCTGTGGTACACATAGTACACAATGGAATATTACTCAGCCATAAAAAACGAAATCTTACCACTTGGGACTGCATGGATGAACCTAGAGGCTATTATGCTAAGTGAAATAAGTCAGTTATAGGAAAAACAAATACTATATGATTTCACTTTTATAAAGTATCTAAAAGAAAACATAAATGAGCAAACAAAATAAAAACAGACTCAGATACAGAGAACATACTGATGACTGCCAATAAATGGGGCATTGGGGGGCTGGGTGAAAAAGGTGAAGGGATTAAGAAACACAAATTGGGAGTTACAAAATAGTCATGGGGATGTAAACTATAGAACAGGGAATATAGATATTAATATTGTAGTAACTATGTACGGTACCAGGTGGGTACTTGAAAAATCAGGGGAAATCACTTTGTAAATTATATGATTATCTAACCACCATGTGGGACATCTGAAACTAATACAAAATAAGATTAACGTAAACCATAATTAAAAAATAAAAATTTTAAATGATAAGGTCATTTTATATTGATAAAAGTCAACATCTAAACTGAACACATTATGATTCACTATTACAGGTGAATAATGTAGTATTAAAATACATAAAGAAAAACACTACTAGAAATTAAAAAAGAAATAACTACTAAGACTATAATAATACAGGATTTTAACAATACATTGTCAGTGCATAAAAAGAAAATAAAAGACATCATCAGAACATAATGAATAGCTGTTATTAATAAAACAAAATTAACAGCTATATTTTCAAACATTTTGGTGTTTAGCAATAAAAATACACCTGAATATGAAGTGTTTTGGAAAAAAATATAAACACTGATTAAATACCTGGTATCAAAAGTTTTATGAAATAGAAATTTTACACATATATGTCTATAATTTCTTTCAAATTAAATTGCTTAGAGATTTAAAATCTCGAAATATTTTGTCAATAACAAACTACTTTGAAGAGAATAAAGATAAAAATGCCATATATCAGCCTGGCAGGTGTTGCTCAGTGGTTGAGCATCACCCATCAATCAAGAGGTCTCTGGTTCAATTTCCACTTCAATTGCTGGTCAGGGCACCTGCCTTGATTGCAGGCCCAGTCCCTCGTAGGGGGCGTACGGGAGGCAGCCGGTCAATGTTTCTATCTCTCTCTCTTTCTCTCTCTCTAAAAGGAAAAAAAAAATCAATAAAACATTTTTAAATGCCACGTAAAATCTAAGGAATACAATAAACTATATAGTCATGGTTAGTTTCATGGCCCTAAATACTTTATTAATAAAGAATGCAAATGAATAAGTAGTACTCATGAATAATTTATATTCTTGAAAGTTAATCATTTCAAATTGGAGAAAATAAATAAAAATAATATCCAATTTAAGAGTGAAGAAAGGACTAAGGAAAGCAAGAAGATGGAAGTAATTAAAATAAAAACAATTTAAAAAAAAGAAAAGGAGAGAAATTTTTAAAAACATAGCTGATCTTTTTTAAATAAATGCAAAACAAAAACAAAAACCTCTTCAAATCCAATGGATAAAAACAAAAAAATTCAAAATAAACTAGGAACTATGAAAACAGTTGAAAACAAATTTTAAATGTTTCCGAGAAAATTGTCTACATATGCTTACAAATAAATTTAAAAGCTCAATAAAATGGATACTCTTCTTGTGAAATACAAATGATCAAAAATGACTAATGAAGAAGTATAAAACCTCCACTAGTCATTCATAGAAAAGATTTACTCACTAGAAACCTTTGAAGTCAATGTTAATTTATTTATGGATTCTCTCACACTTTGAAGAAAATAGATAATTTCCATTTTACTTAATTCTTCCCAGATCAGATCATTACAAAAAGGAGAGAGTCATCTACTGAATATGCAACAGAGCTATATGACGCAGGCCAATGAATGATGTCTTATTCAGTCCAGTGTTTTGTTTTGTTTTCATTGCATAGCAACAGTCTGATTCTTTACCATGGCAAAGCATGTACTTCTACAAAAATATGTTTGTTTTTTAAACCCATTTTACTAGGGGGAATACTACAGCTCGGTAAATTAAAATACTTTACCCAAGGTCACCAAGTGGAGGAATCCTATCTGTCTGTTTTAAAGCCCATATTCTTTCCTCTACATTGCACAATATGGAGCCCTGAATTCAACCTTCAGCCAACAGCCTTTACCCTGACAGTAACTCTGCAGTCACACTCACAATTCACCCTCACTTGTTTTCTGTAACCATACGTAGCTCTCAAGCCTTAACTTTATTTGATAGAACAAACTTGAATTTCTTTAAGACAAGATAACTCAGTCACTTCTGGTTTAAACTGGATTTCTTTTTTATTTTTAATACTAGGGGCCCGGTGCACAAAAATTTGTGCACTGGAGTGGTGGGGGAGGGGGGTCCCTCAGCCCGGCCTGTGCCCTCTCACAGCTTGGGACCCCTCTGGGGATGGCCACCTGCTGGTGTGCCTGGCCAGCCTGGGTGATGGGCCAATGTCTGTTTGCAGGCTGGTCAAGCACCCCAGTGCAGATCCTCACCCCAGAGGGTGTGGCAAGCCTGGATGAGGGGCTAAGGGCAGTTTTCAGGCTGGCCACAGCTCCCACTGATCCTCTGGGCCATTGCCTGGGAAGCAATGGAGTGGCGCTGGCCACCCCATAGGCTTCCCAGGAGGGGGCATGGGGTCCCCCGACCCCCCAGGCTTTTCCACCTGGGAGGCCATTCCAGTGTTGCTGGCCACCAGATCGGCCTCCCAGCAGGGGGCTTGCGGGGTCCCGCTTGCCCCGGGAGGCCGTTCCGGCCCCGATCGGCCTCCCGGCAGGGGGCTTGCAGGGTCCCGCTTGCCCCGGGAGGCCGTTCCGGCCGCGATCGGCCTCCCGGCAGGGGGCTTGCGGGGTCCCACTTGCCCTGGGAGGCCATTCCGGCTGCGATCGGCCTCCCGGCAGGGGGCTTGCGGGGTCCCGCTTGCCCTGGGAGGCCGTTGGGGCCCTGATCGGCCTCCTGGCAGGGGGCTTGCGGGGTCCGCCAGGCTGGTCCCCACTTCCCCTGATAACTTCTCCACGGGGGAAGGCATCTGGCAGCCCAGGGCCCCAGATACCTTCCCAGGACCCAGGCTCCCAAGATGGCGGAGCCCAGGGCTGCGGCCTCCGCCATCTTGGCTGGGCTAATTTGCATACAGTCACTCTGATTGGCTGGTGGGCGTGGCTTAGGCCGTCCCGAAGAAATGGTTAATTTTAATATTACGCTTTTATTAGTTTAGATATTTTTACTGATTTCAGAGAGGGGGGGAGAGGGATATAGAGATAGAAACATCAATGATGAGAGAGAATCAATGATCAGCTGCCTCCTGCATGCCCCTATTGGGGATTGAGCCCAAAACCCAGGCATATGCCCTGATGGGGAATCAAACTGTGATTTCCTGGTTCATAGGTCAACACTCAACCACTGAGCCACACCAGCTGGGAAGAACTGGATTTCTTCCTAGAAACTACTCAATCACTAAAGGATTGTTCTCAAAACTTTTCCCCCTTCCCCTTTTCTTAATTTTTAATTTTTTAATGTGATAAAGTTCTGAGAGTTCTGGGGTGAAGGTGAGGGGTATATACAAACCAGGTGTAGCCAGAAGGGCACCGAGTTCATGAGTACGCCTCAACTGGTAGACATGGCTGTGGTTATTCAAGTCTTCCATTGGCTCAGACAAGGCTGGAGAATCACTGTCAGCATTAGCCAGCTTTGGCCAACTTCTTCTCATTCGGTGCTACAGAATTTCCTTCTCCTACATCTCTGGGACCTTCACAGGCATCCCAGGCATCGTTCATTTTTAAAGTCCTTTCTTGTTCCACTCATTGGACTTCTTCTTTGCCATATAGATTTGAAGGTCAACCTCCAGCCTTTTTTCTCATGTGGTCTGTCTGCCACATTTCCTACTCAATTGCTCTGTTCTGTGTTGAGATGGGCAACAAATAAATCTCTCCACAATTCTACATAAGGGGCAGGACTTACCTTCTGGAATTTTACCAGATTTGACTCTCAGAGGGACTGACTAATGATTAATTCTCAGAAACCAAGTACTTCTAACACTAATACCTGCTTGTCAAAATCTCCTTTCTCTAATCCTTCAAATAGGTCATAACTTCTACACCAACCTAGAACACATCATGGTGTCTGATATGGAGTTGAAAGCCATGTCAGTTCCCAGACAGTCCATCTCAACAGACCCTTAGTGTTTAGCACAGAATAAAGGACTTTTATGGGATTCCAAGTCTCTAACCTTCAATCTCCAAATAAATCCACAATTTGTAAAGATAGACACATTATTTTTTCCAGATTATGTAATCATCATAACAGAATGCATAAGAAAAAGATTAACTAAAGAAAAATATTTAACTAAATTGGCAACTCTCAAGTGCTCCTTTTAATCAACCTAACAAAAAATGTTTCTTTCCACCTTCACAGTATAAACACATGGTGCACAATCACTAAGGCAGCCAAGAATGGACTGAAGATTCAGACTCAGAAACTTTGCAATTTTAAAAGTAAATGAAAAATTTTAGTGATAAGAATTAAGAAATCATCTCTTGGCAAATTCATTTAGTTTAGATATTGTAACAGTTTATTTGGCATCTGAACAACCCTACTTCTTTAATAAATACAATTCAGATACTCTCCCCCCAAAACTGCACAGTTATCTATTAATTGAAAATAGTAATGACAAATAGG
>PVJC01050645.1:0-11739 GCA_004026665.1 Murina feae | reverse complement strand
GTGAGTACCAAGAATAATTTTTCCATGGGTGAGAAAGTAATGTTGATGCTTCTTTTTGTGAACCATGACCATTTATCAGACAACTGGCCAGGTAGGAAAAGATGTATTTTCTATGAAAAACAAAGTAGCCCTTGTGGACATCACACTTTCTATGATTATTAAATAACCCACAAAAATATATTGGAATATTACATATAACTTTTTCCCCAATAATTTTAATTTAAGTGGTTTTCACAGTAAGAAAGGAAATAATTGATCATAGAAAGAATGATTGTATAAGAGAAAGAACAATAATTTTAGTGTTATAGAACTAATTTGTAGTTCTGGAGATAGATATTGGTAGATATAGATATGGATATGGATATGGATATGGATATGGATATAGAGATAGAGATACAGACAGATAGAGATACATATAGATACAGATAAATATATAGATATAGATATAGAGATATAGATATAGAGATATAGATATAGATATAGGTACAGATGGATAGATATCTATACTAATAAAAGGGTAATATGTAAATTAGTCATGACTGGATATGCTAATTAGTCACGTCCAGTATGCAAATTGACCATCACTCCAACATACAAGATGGCCACTCCCATGTGGTCAAAGATGACCACCCCATGTGGCCACAAGATGGCCACCACAAGATGGCCTACAGGGGAGGATAGTGGGGGTGACCAAGGCCAGCAGGGGAGGGGAGTTGGGGCATTCAGGCTGGCAGGGGAGGGCAGTTGTGGGCAATTGGGCTAGCAGGGGAGCAGTTAGACATCGATCAGGCTGGCAGGGGGGTGGTTAGGGGGTGATCAGGCTGGCAGGCATGGGAGCAGTTGGGAGCCAGCAGTCCTGGATTGTGAAAGGGATGACCCAGATTGGAGGGTATAGGCTGGGCTGAGGGACACCCTTCTCCCCCAATGCATGAATTTCATGCACTGAGCCTCTAGTATCTATATAAACAAGCATGTATAATGTACCATGAATTTTCCTAGAAACATACTTAACCTTCTAAACTTATTTTAATCCTTACCATAGCCCCCTGCAGTAGCTGTTGTTATAATTCCCACTTTATATACAATAAACCAAAAAAATAGAGAAGTTAGATATTTTCTCAATGTCATAAAACTAATGCGCTGAAGTCAAGAGCATGGCAGTGTCATGTATTGTGTCCTCATTCCACAACATCAAAAATACCTATTGCTATCACCTATAACATAAGATGTGTGAATTCAATGCCTTAAACTCTCCTCTTTGATTCTTTTCAGCTTAATTATCTACCTCAGTAGTTTTTGGGACAAAATACCAGAAACTTCTTTTTTCCACAGTAGACCAATTTACAATAATGCCCAGTAGCTTGCGCCTATATTTATATAGATACTATTTGGAGATCTAGATGACTGCATGAACAAGTTAAGATACTGAGGCAGCTTCTCCCACAAATCTAAATTTCTGAAAATGTTCTATAAGAGAATGTTCACATTTATCTCACTCTTTAACTTTTTTTTTAAGAAAAATGCAGTTTACTATCTTATTGTCTCAAATATGTGTGCTCCTTAATTTGTAGACATGGATGGAACAGCCTTTACTGCTCAACTCCTTGTCCATAGCCAACCCATAGTGCATGCTTGTGAAATACAATTTTCTGAAGTGTGTATACTGAGGAAGGTACTTCTGTTACCTGGATTATTGAGTAGCTTATAAATCAAAGTAACTTCAAGAGGGCCATCCTTCAGTTAAGCCTTTGAAGAGGCTCAGATTAGCACTGCTGAAAGTGCAGCACATTAGAAATATACCGCTGCCTTTGCCGGACGTATTGCTAATTCTCAGATGACTACTTTTTAATTTCTCGTACATTACAGATCTACTCCCCCCCGCAACAGTATTCTTTCATCACATTTCCCTTGTCTTTTTCAATAACTTGACCCTTATGATTGTCTTTTAAATGTGAGGTTAACATAGTTCTTGCCTCGTCCTTTGATTGTATTGGCGATAGGCCTGAACCAGACTTGACTCTGTGTAGGCATAAAAAGACTTGCTGCAAAACGGATCTTGTCAGTTTAATCTCTCTAAGAACAGTTTTATTATCTGCTATTTCATTTTATGTTTACCACCACTAAACCTTACTTCATGTTCAAAGGCTTTGCTGATCCCTCCCGTATACGGTGTGAGCTAATGTCTGGATCCCATTCTTTATTTTCCCTTCCAGATTTTCTCACATCATCCCTCTTTTTTTCATATTTCCCTGATTTCTCTTTCTTAAAGTAAATAGCTTGGCCAGGATTGTGCTGCCCAGGAAAACATCCAGCTCTAAGTGATTAAAGAAAGTCTGTATATTCTTCCAATGACACCTCTGTTTGGACCACGGTCATTTTCTTATGTGGAAAATTGTCGTGTAGGTAATCGGAGAAGTACTCCCCGTTTCCTTTGTGTTGTACTTCTTCGTATAAACTTACACACTCAATATGATTGGATATTTGTTCAGTACCTTGCAGTTTGGAAAGCACTTCCACCAGCTTGAACACAGGTAATCATCATAATGACACTTTGAGGTTGGCAACAGTATGCTGCTATCCTTGCTTTATAAATGAGAAAACAGGCTCAGAAAATTAAGCAAATTACCCAGGGTCATATAGCATGCAAATGGCAGAGTAGAAATTCTCTTATGACTTTTCTGCAACAGATTACAAAGTCTGAAATGATCTGTCATGTTGAACTGAAACCAGATGTCTCCAGCCCTGGCTGGTTTGGCTTAGCGAGTAGAGCATGGGCCCTCAGACGCAAGGGTCTCGGGTTTGTTCTGGTCAAGGGCACATATCTGAGTTGCAGGCTCAATCTGTGGCCCCCGTCAGGTGTGTGTGGGAGCAGTCAGTCAATGTCTCTCTCTCACATCCATGTTTCTCTCTCTGTCTCTCCCTCCCTCCCACTCTTTCAAAAAAAACAAACAAACAAGCAAAAAATTCAATGGAAAAAATCCTTGGATGAGGATTAACACAACAACAAATACAAACACAAAACAGATATTTATGGAATCTAGCTTTATATTGGGATAAACTAGTTCATTATTTCAATCCAAAACAATTTTTCAAGAATAACGTTGAAATTTAAAATATAAGATTATGGAACAGTGTTATTAGTCCCTATCCCAGGGCCCCTGCAGAGGCAGTCAGGACTCAAAACAACCTCCTGTTTCTATTTTGCCTTTTTTTTTCACCCAGGCATATTCCCTTTCATTGTCTGATAATATTAGAGGCTGTAACATGTACATGAAAAATGTTTACGGAATATAAGCCTTCATAATGTTATTTTATGGGTAGCTTCCCTGGGAGATATTTAACTACTATGGGCTTTTAGAATTACAGCATTGCTTTTAGGAGTTTAAAGAGAATTTTAAAGTGTTTTGGGAGTATCACTAATTCAAAGCCTACTTTATTATGCTTTAAAATAGATTCTATAGCTCACTAATTTAAAATATGAACTATATATTCTATAATAAAAATAAATGAATATTCAGTGTGGTACTTAAATTTTAAAGTTAATTACCGCATATTCACAACTTTTTTATAACTATTGTCAAACTGTATATGTCAATGTCGGGGTCAATTGGAAAATCATGTGTAAACCCCAATGGTATCAGAATGCATAATTTTAAAAAAATGGGATGTATTATATCTCAGTAAAATACATTATATAACACAATTGTTATTATATTTTTATGATACAATTATTATTGCTGGCACTTTAAATGAAATTTAAATTATTGCAGAGGACTCTAATTTTCTCAATAGGAAGGAAAGGAAGATAATTGAAAGTTAATGAAAATAGAAAATATACACTTCCATGCAAAGTGTTTATAGTTGTTGTTTGTCTGAGTGGTTATTCAGTAAATTAACTTAAGCTCTCTTTTTAACAAATATTTGTTATGCATGTGCTACTATGTACCAAACTGTCAGGATATAAAAAAATGGATGCTCCCCACAATTAAAAAATATATTATTCTGATACAACATGCTCTATGTAAAGAATGAGATATGTGAAAACTATTGTGGGAGCACTCATTCTGATTGCATTAGCAGTGGCTTGAGGTATTTTTTGGAGAAATACATAGAGAAAAGGTGCCACTGAAGCTGAAGGATGAGCAGGAAAATTAAACCTGATAAAAATGGAAAGAACATTTGATTTAGGTATCCTAAAGCCTGTATAAATCTATATTTGACCCATAAGAATAGTAATTTTTTTGTCATGCACACACACACACACACACACAGTACGTCAGTACTTTCAGGGTACTCAAAATCAAAAGAATTATCTTACTACAAGATTTAGACATTTTTGTCCTGGATCAATATATCTGTAATTTTCTCGGTCTTCAGAGACTCACCAGGGAAGCAAACGAATCTTTCCAGCTCAGTTCTCACATCAGCCGAAGGAAACGAGGGGGCTGGGGTATGAATATCTCTTTGGTTTTCTCTTTTTGCTATTGATGCTGTGGAAGTCAAATAAATTATTGCAGGTGATACAGTTATCAGTTTACCATTCACTTTGGTGCAAGAGTCTGTTGCTGACTCATCCTTTCCAAGGCGAATGCTTCCATGTGAGTGTCCATGGCTGGGAACCACTGTTGCATTTCCTTTTCTTTGTCACATCCATCTGCCTCTTGTGCTTACAGGGCAAGTCTTAGGATATAAGCTGTGGCTGTACAATATGTAACAAAAAGGAAAGGTGAGGTGCCCTGGGTCAATGTGTCCACAATGCTGCCTGTTGAATATCTTCCTATTTATTTGGATCTTTACAGCAGCAGAGAAAGGATGGTTTTCCCTAATAATCCTGAAGGGATTCTTAAATTGGAGACATAATGGAGGTAAAATAATTATTTAAAGCTTAAAACTTATAAAATTAACTGAGATAGAGTCATATATGTATTTTATTTATTTTTTCTTATTTTATTATTGTCTAAAGTTTTACATATGTCTCCTTTTTTCCCATTGACAACCCCCCCAGCCATTTCCACCCCAGGCAAGCCCCCACTGCCCCAGGGTTTATGTCCATTGGTTATGCTCATATGCATGCATACAAATCCTTTGGTTGCTCTCTAACCATCCCTGCCCACCGCCATTTGTCTCTGTATCTATTCTTGTTCATCAAATTATGTTGATCATTATATCCCACACATGAGTGAGATCATGTGATATTTATCTTTCTCTGACTGACTTATTTTGCCTAGCATAATGCTCTCCAGTTCCATCCATGCTGCTGCAAATGGTAAGAATTCCTTCTTTTTTACAGCAGCATTGTGTTCCATTGTGTAGATGTACCATGGTTTTTTAATCCATTCATTTGCTGATGGGCACTTAAGTTGTTTCCAAATCTTAGCTATTGTAAATTATGCTAATATTAACATAGGGGTGCATATATCCTTTCTAACTGGTGTTTCTGGTTTCTTGGGATATAAGCCTAGAAGTGGAATTACTGGGTCAAGTGGGAGTTCCATTTTTAACTTTTTGAGGAAACGCCATACTGTTCTCCACAGTGGCTGCACCAGTCTGCATTCCCACCAGCAGTGCACGAGGGTTCCTTTTACTCTACATCCTCTCCAGCATTTGTCATTTGTTGATGATAGCCATTCTGACATGTTTAACAAATAAAAATAGATGCAGAAGTTTTAGGAGACTGTCCAGTATGATTCTGGTATAAGGATTCCTGGTTAGTTAAGAACCTGTGAAAAAATTGCTTCAAATGTTACTGCCATGGTTCTGAATTCTGACCCAGGCTGGATTCTTGCTCCTGTGGCCTTGTCCTACATCCACTTTCTGTGGAGCAAGCCCATGTAGGGGGCTTCAAGCAGTGTCCTCACTTCCTGATGACAGAGCCCAGCAGAACTTGGAAGCATGTAACCAGGCAGCCACATGCTAGAGAATGAATAGCATAGTTTCCTATTGCTTCCTATGGTCCCAAGGTTGTGGCTTCCAAAAAAATCACTCACTGATAGACTGTTCAAATGCTGCAGATGTTGGTAAGGTCTCACTCCAGACTTCTTTGGAACTTTTCTCCAGGGGACCCAAATCTAATACAGGAAGGCTGGGAGCAGTCCAGTTTAGGCTAGACCACCTCTCTGATCTCCCGTGGGCAGCCTGTTGTCCCCTGCCAATGTGTGTGTAGGGAAGTGGGCCTGTCTCAAGCAAGAGCAAGCTGAGAATGGGTCACAAGCTTAGTGGGCTGGTCATGTTCACACCTCAGGTCAAGGCTGGCTGGGTGGATGTGGAATATGGAGCAGGGCCCTTTGCCTGAGGTCTATCCAGAGCCCTGGAAATGAATCTTATTTCCCCTGAGTGGAGGTCTGTGCAGACACAGTTCACTGATGATCTGAAAGTAGAAGGTCCAGTGGGCTGAGGTAGCCTACAGCAACTAAGGCAAGTAGGGCTGTGATGCCTCCGGCCAGGCTGCCGGTCACTGTCTATAGATCTCCACCCTGGGCATCAGTGAGAAACACCTACTCAATGTCCCGGAGTGACGGGAGGAAATGATACACCACCAAGTAAAGCCAGGGCAGCTTGGGGTGTAAGCACTGAGGGTTCTCCAGGACCAGGGCTCAGGTATGGCCGGGAAAGGCCTCTTGCCCAGATGCTGCCCAAAGATCCAGCCTGGATATTAGCATGCAGCTCAGCATTTCAGTCTCCCCCCTGGACCATTTCAGTCTCCCGCCTTCACCTGACTGGGCCAGAGGACCTGGATTCCACCCCTCCGAGGCTCCAGTACCAGCTCATAAGTACGAGCCGGCTCCAGCTACAGTGCCTGTACATTCTGAGAAGCATGGTGAGATGCAGAAGGAAAGGCTGCTCTAGAACCTGAGCAACTGTCCTGCTAGCTCCAGAAGACACTCTAGAGCTGCAGCCAATACCAACATCTGTCCCATCTGCAGATCTGAGCAGGTGCTGCAGGATCCTCTGAGCTGGAACAGAACTAGTCAACACACCCAGAGAACTATTACTGGAACCAGCAGCCCTGAAAGGAGAGCCATCACCTCCACCTCTATCTGCACCGGCTCCCACAGAAACAGCGAGCTGGTCCTGGGTGCAGGGCTCCTGGAGGTTGAACCACCCCCTGCACCTGCAGTGGATCCTGATTAGATCCTGAGCTGGTGCTGGATGCACCACCCCTGACAGCCGAGTTTGCTCTGGAACCCCACTCAATTCTAGCTGTTGTGCCTCTTCTTCAGCCCGCTCCCCACCACATCTTTCTTTTTGAGCTCTCTCTTTGTTTTCTTGTGTATTTTTGTTTTGTTTTGCATTTTATAGTCTTAAATAAATACAATGAATTTAAGGTTTTATTTCTTTTAATGATGCTCCATGTTATATGTCCACTCGGATATGCAAATTAGTACAATAAGGAGATGCCACTACTCCCTTATTTGAAAGGCCCAGATCCACAACATTGATAAATCTAAATGCTGAGGAGGTCGTGGAGGAACAGGCACTCTTATCATGGCCGGTGGGAATTCATTATGGCACTGCCAGTTTCTCAGACAATTTGCAAACCTAACAGAATCTTAAAATACAGTCAAAGCAATTTGCACAAAAGAGTTGAAAACTCGTGTCCACTAAAAACCTGTCCACAGATGTTTATAACAGCTTTATTTAAAATCACTAACCCTGGAAAACAACCAAGAATAGGATAATGGATAAACCACGGTACATTCATATAATAAAATATTGCATATAATAAAATATTATTCAACATTAGAAATAAGTGTTAAGCTATGAAAATACGTGGCGGAGCCTGCAATGCATTTTACCAAGCCAGTCTGAAAAGGTTGCATGCTATGTGCTTCCAACCATATGAAATCCTGAAAAGAGGTGAAACTGGAGAGTGTAAAAAAGATCAGTTGTGGCCCAGCGGTGTAGGGGCGATTGGCATGTACATGGTTCAGACAGAGGGTTTGTAGAGAACTGAAAATACTCTGGATAGCACCCAATGAGGGACACATGTTGTAACAGTTTCCCAAACCGAAAGAATGTGCCATTCCATAGGTAAACTATAAGATAAACTATGAACTTTGGGCGATCATCATGCTTTAGTGTAGGATCATCAGCTGTAACGAATGTATCACTCTGGTGAGGAATGTTGGTGATGGGAGAGGCTATGCAACGGTGGGGGAAGGAGAGAGAGAAAACATCTTTGTACCTTCTCCTCAATTTTGCTGTAAACCTAAGAGAAGAAAAAAGAGGATACAGAACAGACAGCATGTTCACAGTTACCAGGTGGACCCTTTGATATATGGAGAAATTGAGTCTCAGAGAGACTAAATAATTTACTCAAGTGCACATGTCATCAACTTGTCCTTCAGTCTCTGTCCTATGGCCAACCACATTGGTGAAAAGCTTAAAATAGGATGACTGTGTCTCTCCCTTGATTTATGCATTTGCTATGTCTCAGGGAAACCTTGCATTAAGGGAAAGTCTGAGTCAAAACCCCTGTTTTTAGCATTATCTAAAATTGAAGCTGCATTTGGTACTAAAATATGAGTTCTGGAAACAGCATTCTTAATACAGTGAAATGTGAATTGATCTTAAGAAATTTTTTTTTATTTCTACTTTCCTTTGTGCAGACTGTTCAGATGACTTTTAAAAAGGCTAAAAGATTTTATGGTGAATCAATGCTAATTCCAACACAATCCCAGAGCACATCAATTGGGACAGAATTAAGATGAGAGTTTTAAATGCTCAGAAAGCGAGAGTGGGGCATCTCCTGGGGTTCATGCAGGGTCGTGGTCAGCCAAGCAAATCCCAACTGGCCCACATCATCTCAGCACTGACGGGTCACTGACAACATGGTCATGTCTCCGAAAGTGCCCCTTTCCTGCCTTTCCTGACTGCTCTCGATTTCCTGGGCCTCTGTGGACTCTGGGGTTTATACCCTTATCCTTCAAAAGGAGGACTTCTGCTGCTTTTGGTACTGATTCTCAGAACACTGCAAAGGCCCGCTGCAGCCTTTGTACGGTGACTTGTGCAAAGAGCTCCCTTCCCTGCAGCTCTCCCCATTCCCTTTGCTCAGGTCTAAATTCTCACAGGGCGCTGAGTCATGGGACTGCTTTCATCTGATTTTCCTTCACATAACTTTTTTCTTTTTTTAACACTTTGGAACTGCTCTTTATTGGTGTGTTTATTTCTCTTCCTGCCCTGAACATGCAGCCTGTGTAGGGTAAAGGTGAGCAGGCTGAGTCCTTGACCAGTTTGCCTTCAGCTATTTCACATATCTCTGAGTGTTGCCTGCATATAGCCTGGTTATAGCCTTGGTAGGTCAGATCCTTTTTGTTTGTTTATTTGTTTTTTGTTTGTTTTTAAACATTTTGTTTGTTTCTGGTATACAACATTCTAATGCAGTATCTGCATGCACACAAAGTAATCATCTCGAAAAGTCTAGTTACTAGCCATCAAAAAACAGGGAACACTTCACAAACTTGCGTGTCATCCTTGTGCAAGGCCATGTTCATATCTGTACTGTCCAGTGTCAGATACTTGTGACCGCCACTTCAAGGAGGCCTCATCCTCGTAGGGCGGGGGCTGGAGTAGCCTCTCACAACTTTTCATGTCAACAACTTCATGTTATCACAGTGGCTTCTGAGGTGGCTTCAGGTATTAAATAGCAGTTCAGCTGTGGGGGAAAAAAAAAGATCTGAAAGAATGTACTTGTTTATAACAATAACAAAAAAAGCCTAGAATAAGAAAACCTATGGCTGCAAAATTAGCAGAAGGAAGGAAACAACAAGATCAGAGCAGAAAAACAAACAACATGATATAGAGATCAGAAAAAAAGAAGCAAAGATCATTGAAACTAAGAACTGGTTTTTAAAAGTATAAACAAAATTAACAAATCTTTAGACTTTAGACAAAAAGAGAGACGACTCAATAAACTCAGAAATGCAAGAGATGTTACAACTGATATTCCAGAAATGAAAATCATACAAGACTACCATGAACAATTATGCATCAACAAATTGAATATCCTAGCAAGAAATACATTTCTAAAAACATAAAACCTATAAAGCCAACCTATAAAGCCTGACTCTTGAAGAAATAATCTGAATAGACCAATAACAAATAAGGAGATTGATTCAGAAATAAAAAATCCCCCAACTGTCAACTTAGTTAAAACTAAATAAATACAAATAAATCTCCCACCAGGCTGGTGTTGCTCAGTGATTAAGCATCAACCTATGAGCCAGGAGGTCATGGTTTGATTCCTGGTCATGATCATGATTTGCGGGTTTGATCCTCATTGTGGGGTATGCTGATCAATGAATGATTCTCTCTCATCATTGATGTTTCTATTTCTCTCTCTCTCTTCCTTCCTCTCTGGAAAATATATTATATATATTTAAATCTCCCAACAAAGAAAAGCCCAGCACCAGATGGTTTTCCTGGTGGATTCTACTAAACATTTAAAGATAAATTAATACCAGTTCTCAAACTTTTCTTGGGATACTCCAAAATGCATTTATGATGTCAGAATTACCTGGGTACCTAAGGCAGTAAGGTCACAAGAAAAGAGTAGGATGGTGATGGTTGGCTGGGGTCTGGGGGTAATGAGGGGGTGTTGGTCAAAGGGTACAAACTTCGAGTTATAAGATAAGTAAATTCTGGGATCTGATGCACCACATGATAATTGTAGTCAACACTGCAGTATTGTACTCTTGAAACTTGCTGAGAGTAGATCTTACATATTCTCACCACAAAAAGGAAATGGTAATTATGTAAAGTGATGATGGTATTAACTAACACTACTATAATATTCATTTCACAATATCTAAGTGTGTGAAGTCAGTACATGGTACACATTAAACTTACAGTGTCATATGTCAATTATACCTCAAAAGAGCTGGGAAAATATAAAGCAAGTTGCCATTTAAAAAAATTTTTTTTTTTTAAATTTGTCCTCCTACTGAATAATTCATTAATCTGTCTGTTATTCTTACTGCTGCTTATCAATCCAATGTATGACCTGTCATTGTGCACATCTTTTCCTTAAAAAATGAAGTTTACATTCATCTATTTGCAAAGCAAAAATTCCAAACAGTATATAATTATACAAAACAAAACATTTAGTCTCCCTTCACTTCCTCCCCAGCTCTCACTTCCCTTCCCAGAACTAACCGTTTCAACTCTTTGGAATAAATTTTCCAAGCATCGTCTTATGTATTTACATATATAAATATGTATGCCAGATGGAATAGATACAAATACATTAATTTACATAAACATATGTATTGTTCTATGATGTACTTTATTCATTTAGCCATATGCCTGATAGTCAATTATATGATAATACTTAAATTTTTACCTCACTCTTTTTAAGAACTTCAAAGTATTCCATATAGAAACCATGACATTTTTAAACCACTTTCCTACCATTAGATCTTTATTTCATTCATATTTTTTCCATTCAAATGTAAAGCAATGAACATTTTTGTTGTCATACATTGGTATTAGATCATATAATATAAAATTATGTAACATAAAGTTAAATCTGATGTAAAATTATACTAGGGGCCTGGTGCACAAAAATTTGTGCACTCAGTGGTGGGGGTTCCTCAGCCTGGCCTGTGCCCTCTCGTAGTTTGGGACCCCTCTGGGGATGTCCACTTGATGGCAAGCCTGGCCAGCCTGGGTGAGGGGCTGATGGCTGTTTAAAGGCTGGCCAAGCCCCCTCAGTGGGGACCCTCACCCAATGGGGGTGTG
>PVJC01050644.1:0-11741 GCA_004026665.1 Murina feae | reverse complement strand
GGTACTTAAAACTGAACAAGCTCAGCTCAAAATTGAAAGCACTTGTTTTTAGGGCAACACAAATTCTTAAAGCACCATAAGTGCAACACAAGGCAACTAGTTACTTTATAATTATAAATTTGTCTTGGCCAGGGAAATGAAGGGTTCTAATGGAGATCTTTTCTGCTCAGCAAGTAGAGTTGAAATGTAGGAAAACAGAGCTATGAGAGAAGCTCATGCTGTGTGTAGGGCTGAAGCACTGCCATTATCGAGCACCAGGGGCCCCATGGGCTAGGGTAGATGACTCTTAAACATTAGTTCATATTTTTCCAATTAAGCATAAGTTGTGTTTCTTTATGTGTTACACGAGTTAGTCATTTAGTGCCCATGAGGAGTATTTTATCAAAAGCAATGTTTATAGCCAAAGACAAAGGAGCCTGTAACTGGATTATAGCCGCCCCTCAATTCTATCACGATTCAACTCCATACACAGCAAATTGTGATATAATGGTGATTGCCCTTGGAGTGAAAATAGGCGTCAATAAAAGAGGAAACTGGCAAGATGTTGTGAATGAAATAATAGTTGAGAAATTAAAATACAATGGGCCCTTGAACAACACAGGTTTGAGTTGCACGGGTCCACTTACATGAAGATTGTTTTCAATGAATATGACAGCACTATACATATATGTTCTCTTCTTTATGATTTTTAAATTAATTTTTATTGTTAAAGTATTACATATGTTTTCTTTTTCTCCCATAGACTCCTCCCTGGCCACTCCAACCCCCCAGCACAAGCCCCCACCACTGTCCGTGTCCATTGGTTATGCTAATATGCATGCATACAAGCCCTTTGGTTGATCTCTTACCCACCCACCCACTCCCTCCCCTGCCTTCCCTATGAGGTTTGACAGTCCGTTCGGTGCTTCTCTGTTCTTTACGATTTGCTTAATATTTTTTCTTTTATCTAGTTAAATTTATTGTAAGAGTACATACAGCACATGGTACACATAACATACAAAATATGTATTAATTGACTGTTTCTGTTTTCAGTAAGGCTTCCAGTCAACAGTAGGCTATTAGTAGTTAAGTTTTTGCAGAGTCAAAAATTATACACAGATTTTCAATTGAGTGGGGAGGGGGGGGGGTCACTGCCCTTAACCCCTGTGTTGTTCAAGGGTCAACTGTATAATATATTAAAATTTTTACAAACTATACGATTTAGTATAAATGAAATTAACAAATAATGTAACCTAAGCATTTAATACATAACTTGAATTTTTCTTAGCCTTTTATTTATTCACTTTCTTTGGTTTGTTTTTCTGGGTCTCGGTTTATATTTATAGGCTTGACACTTACTTGGAAAAGGTACCTCAGCTAAATTAGATATCTTTTTTAATAAGTATTTTTTTATTACATAAAGTATTACAAAGATTAATACATATATCTCTTTTTTTCCTTGCCCTTCCCCCAGCCTCCCCTACCCCCACCCCTGTGTTTTGTGTCCATTGGTTACGCTTAAATACATGCATAAAAGTCCTTTGGTTGATCTATTACGCCCTTCCCTGACTCTCCCTGTCCTTGTTGCTGTAATTTGACAGTCTGTTTGATGCTGCTCTGCCTCTGTATCTATTTTTGTTCACCAGTTTATAATGGTTATTATTATCCACAGATGAGTGAGGACATGTGGTATTTTTCTTTCATTGACTGGCTTATTTCACTTAGCATTATGTTCTCCAGTTCCATCCATACGCCTGCAAATGCTAAGAACTCCTTCCTTTTTACAGCAGCATAGTATTCCATTGTGTAGATGTACCACAGTTTTCTAATCCACTCATCTGCTGATGGACACTTAGGCTGATTCCAAATCTTAGCTATGGTAAATTGTGCTGAAATTTCACCTTTTCATATAAATGAAAGATTATTTATTACATCACAATTTTGTTTCAATCTGAAATCTATGTTTTGTGCCTACTAACATCTTCATACTCTGTTGATCTTAAAAGGAAAAGGAGTCCCCCACATATGCTATTCCAAGACAAAATAGGTATCTCCAGGTTATAGAAATGGTAGGTCAGGTGATAATATCTTCTTAAAAATAGAAGGTTTTCCCTAACCGGTTTGGCTCAGTGGATATAGCGTCGATCTGTGGACTGAAGGGTCCCAGGTTCAATTCCGGTCAAGGGCATGCACCTTGGTTTTGGGCACATCCCCAGTAGGGAGTGTGCAGGAGGCAGCTGATTGATGTTTCTCTCTCATTGATGTTTCTAACTCTCTATCCCTCTCCCTTCCTCTCTGTAAAAAATCAATAAAATATATTTAAAAAATAGGTTTGCTTACTTGGTTGATTCGTACAGGCTTTGCTGTTATAGCGGCACCGAATCAGATCTAATATTGTGAATGGAAACACAGTCTGGCTGTGGTATTCGCTACTCCCTCTTTTTCAATAGAACATGGTGGTTGTGAATTTAATTTTAGGTTTCCAAAGAAATTGTGGCCGGGACCCGCCACGTCTACTAGCTAGTTAAGTTTTTCATCTTTAAAAGCAGAGACAATAATGCAATCATAGGATTGTTGTGGGAAAAGGAGATAATGAATGTAAAAGGCTCACTAGACTATCTGATGCATGTAAGTTCTCAGTAGACATTAGCTATTGCTATTGCTAAGGGTAACTTGACCAGCCAGACAGGGAATTAACACTCCCCTTTATGTTCCCCACATTGTTTCATGCATATGTGCTTGTAAAATTTGGGTCAACTTCTTTCTTTCTTGTTGGTACCTTTATCCAGGGCATCAAGAGGGGAAGCTTTGTCTATTTTTTTTCATAAGGCAAACTTAAACACCGAGGGGCATGGTAGAGTTAGTTTGAAGTTGTGGATGCTGCATCCTCATTCAATCTCATCATTCAATTTCTATTTCCCATGTCATGTCACTTTTGCTTCTTTCACTGTGGCTGGTCATGGGATGGGGAGGATGTACAGTGCCATAATACTTCAAAAATAATTGTGTAACATAGTAGTATTTTTGAATGTCAACCTATGCTTCTTTCCTCTCTGGATTTCCTCCTATCCTAACACTCCCATGTATTTGAAAAATTAGATCAAATGATTAACTCTGTATTCACAGAAGACAGAAGAAGTTAGTTCTTAATATTTGGATTCTAAAAGCTTAAATTTTAGAGGTGATGAAGAATCCAGGGTATAAACAAATATTTTTAGAAAAATTAGTAAGTTGTATAGATAAGTCTTTCTTCCCTTCAAGATTAGATAGATGCCCCAAAGGAAGCAGGGAGTGTCAGAGGAGTGGCAAAAAGTTTGGTTTGGGGTTCCTGGGAAAGGGGCCTTTGGACCTACTGATCCCTACTTTCCACTGACATCTGGAGCAGGTTTGTGAAATCCAATTACAGAGGACATGTGTAGTTCACACCTATCCCCTCCCTTTCTTGGAGAGACCCCAGGAAAGCAGGAAACATGTCTGTTAGGTAAAGATGGTAGATTTCAGACCTGGTCATAGAATTTTTTGATGCTTGATGCAGTGCAGGTGAAGTGGAATATGTTTATGCCCCTGACAGTGGTATAAACCTGGCAAAGGTAGTTGGGGCATCTGAAGAGGCCTTGTGGTTGGGTCAAGTGGTTCAAACAGTGACCTGCATGGACAGACCACATGCACACAGAATGATGGCAATTTGGACACTACAACAGAAACCTGAATGAGACAGTGTTGCATCAACCCCAACACCTTGTCACTATGCAGGCCAACTACCTTTGGGAAATTTCTTGGCATTTCAACTTCAATCTAATGGCAGATGGGAATGCAAAGTGTAATGTCAGTTCACATATAGAAAGGGCTATGTTTGTGGAATGAGATTGTCATCTGCTCTGGTAGAAACATAGTGTGGGGACCTGGGCACCAAAGACCATGCCAAGAATAAAGTTGAATATGCGATCTGATTTAAATACTATTCCATGGTAGGGACAGAAGCAATGACAAAAGAAATGGGAGAAATCTGTCTTAATATGACCACATCCATTCTCAGCATGTGTTAGGAAATACAAAAAAAATGGCTTAAGTCTGTCTTGGGGGCTTCAGTTTATTGAAAAGGCAGGTGAGGCTAGTTTCACCCTGGCCTGTGTTGCCAAGGAAAACACGAGAGCTAATGAAGCTCCCACAGCAAGGCAGATGAGAGCAGTGACTTACCCTTTGTGGGCCCTATTCTTAGAATGTGTCTGTGGAGATGGCATTGACGTTAATGAGACTACGGATATGCGAGGTAAACTTGAAACCACAGCTGGTTTTGACTAGGGGACCCCAATTTGGAACAGTATTGGAGAACCCAAGAGATCCCCAAATCCCCTTGGTGTTTCTCAAAAATAACAATTCCTGGGTCTGACCCCATATCTATTATACCAGTATCTCCAGGGCAGGGGCTGCAGATTTATATTTTCTGTGTGCCTGTGAGGTGACATGTAAGATAAAACAGAGACAGTCCAATCATCATTTGGACATACATACAAGATATTTCTTAAGTATCAAAATGAGCAACAATTTGAGGTGGGGCCAAAAATATTGGTTCTGGAGAAGATTCCCTGGTTTTGAGTCCATGCCTTAGTCCCCTCTCCTATACCATGGGGGCAGTACACTCTATATCTTGGGATTGTTGTAAAATAGTAGAAGAGCACCTGGAATATGACAGCATTTTATTTAAAAAATCTATTTTTTTTGATTTCTGAGAGGAATGGAGAGGGAGAAATAGAAACATCAATGATGAGAGAGAACCATTGCTTGGCTGCCTTCTGCATGCCCCACTGGGGATCCAGCTCGCAATCCAGACATGTGCCTTGACCGGGAATCAACCGTGATTTCCTGGTTCATAGGTCACCGCTCAACCACTGAGCCACACAGGCCAGACTGATAGCTTTTTATTAATGACAGCTATCAATAAGATTCTTTTTTAACATTCCACCAGGAATAAAAAAACGTGAAGGCACACTCATCGAAATGATTCTAAAATGTACGACCTTATTTACTATTCACAACTTGGAGATGTGGGCTGTGGAAACCCCATGTAGACAGGGAATTCCAGCTTCAGAAGAGTTGGGCAGCATGTCTAAAGTGTCCAGCTGGAAATTCTAGAGTGCCTCTTGCTGCTTGAAGTGATGGCATAATGGTAATATGTACTGAGCTGTACTTCTCGAACTTGAATGTTCATGGGAATCATCTGGGGACCTTGATAAACTACAGATTTCTGATTCAGTAGGTCTGAGGTGGGCCTGAGCCTTGCATTTCTTATTTTTTTAAAATATATTTTTATTGATTTCAGAGAAGAAAGGAGAGGGAGAGAGGGATAGAAATATCAATGATGAGAGGGGATTATAGATTGACTGCCTCTTGCACACATCCCCTACTGGGGATTGAGCCCACAACCCAGGCATGTGCCCTTGACTGGAATCAAACCGGGGACCCTTCAGTCCACAGGCCTAAGCTCTATCCACTGAGCAAAACTGGCTAGGGCAAGCTCTTGCATTTCTAACGACTTCCATGTAGTGCTGATACTGCTGCTTGGCAGACCACGCTTAGGGAAGCAAAGCCTTCCTTTAAGATCATCCTAATGTCCCTGCATGAGATCTTTGCTTCCTGGGAGTGAATATAAGTGATCCTTTGAGACAATGTAGCTTCAGTAAACTCTTATCTATATAGTGAAAGAAAGACCAACTTCTTCTAATTAAGCAAATTTAATGCTGCTGTATGCACACGCATGGTATCCAATGTTAGGGGCACTGACGTTCAGTAATACATGTGTAACGCAAAAACTGCACTGGATGTAATTTGATATTACTAGAAAAGAGGCTTAATTTTTTTTTATTGATTTCAGAGAGGAAGAGAGAGGGAGAGAGAGATAGAAACAACAATGATGAGAGAGAACCACTGATCAGCTGCCTCCTGCACGCCCCCTCCCCTGCCACTGGGGATCAAGTCTGCAACCCGGGCATGTGCCCCTGCCAGGAATTGAACCCAGGGCCTTTCTTGTCTACGTGTCAATGATCTATTCACTGAGAAAAACTGACTAGGGCTAGCAAAGAGGCATTTTAGGATCTTGTAGGTATGCTGCAATTATTACCCTGGCAAAAAGAAGAGCTGGTTAATAGAGATGTCCAATTAATAGAATGCTGCTTAAACCAGCTTTCAGGATACTTTTGGTGATAATATCCAGACGAACTCAGAGAGATGACACGCCAGAAACACATGGACCAATATTCCATTATTAGTCTTTGAACCATACAATTAGATTCAGTTTATCTATTTGGTGTCATAGAAGTCAAATGAATAAGTACAAGCTATTACTTCAGCCTGCAATTGAAAGGCTGTGTGGCAGATAGATTTACTGAGTATCTGCTGTAGTATCAATCATATTAAAAATAAATGCTCAACTACACTTAGAAAGTATACTGTAAAAGAAATCAAACCGTGGAGATGTATGTGTATGTTAAAACCTTCACATATGTAGGAAAATATATCTGAGTGTGGGAGAATTGAATTACAGTTCACTGGCCTTTAATAAAGTTATTTAACTCGAATCTTTAGGTGGATCCAGAAAAATCAAAAGTGCTTGATTCAGATAGACACAAGGTAAAATGAAAAGAAAAAGAAAGCCTAGAATTTCAGGAAAGTAATGCTACACATGCTTTATCAGATCCTCCCTACCAACACTGTAATTCTCAATAAAGCTCAGTATGCCAGTTCTAACTAAAACAGGGACACGACAAGACAATAACTCTTGGGGCATTAGAGTAAGGCTCAATCAGTTTCCCTTCTCCTGTTAATGTTTTCACTGAGATTCTCCCAACGCACCCGAGGGAGGCAAAGGGGTAATATAATTTATTTTAGGTCCACAGGGACTGGTTTTCTTTTCTTCCTTTTGTGGCTTCTTAAACCAGCCAGTATTGTGGTTACTGAACTTCTCTTTTATGTAATATCCTAATTATGAAGTGTGAAGGGAGTGGTGAGTTACCTCTGTCATTTTGCTGATGGAGGGTCTTACCTTTAATTTGTAAGAAATGCAATACCTGAGAAGCGCAATAAAATGAGGCAAGACCTTCCATGAGCAAAATGATTACGACTTGTCTTTATTGCAGTTATCTGGAACTGAACTTGCAACATCTCTGAGATATTTCTATATTTCTGTTCATGAATCTGGTCATTGGCTGTGAATAAACTGATCTACATTGGGGTGGCTGCATCCGCCTCCTGGGACTCATGGTGATGTAGAGGTGCAAGTGAGGAAGTGGTTCCTTTTTAAAAAATATTTTTATTGATTTCAGAGAGGAAGGAAGAGAGAGATAGAAACATCAATGATGAGGGGGAATCATTGATTGGCTGCCTCCTGCATGTCCCCTACTGGGGATTGAGCCCACAACCCAGGCATGTGCCCTTGACTGGAAACAAACCTAGTCCACAGGCTGATGCTCTACCCACTGAGCAAACCGGCTAGGGCCACACACAAGGTTTCTTAATGGTCAAGCTTGGGAATGACACACTGTCATGTCTACTTTGTTCCATTGGTCAAAGCAATTAACATGGCTGCAATTAAAGTCAAGAGGTAGGGAAATATACTCTATGAGGATGATTTTAAAGTTACAGGCACAGGGATGGGGAAGATATGAGTTGATATTGTAATAATAGGGGTCCAGTGCATGAATTCATGCACCTTGAAAGGAACTGTGGGCCACAAGGCTGCAGTGGGCACAGGGGCAGTTCTCAATGCACCCTCTGTGCCCATGCCTGGTCCTTCCTGCTGCAGTCCCTGATCCCGTGTCTGTCAGCAGTCCCGCTCTCTCCGCTGCCACTCCCATGCACTGAGGGCGCCAGTCCCCACTGACTGCACAGAGCAATTGGGGCTGGCGCCTGGAGCGGGTGCGAGCAGGGCCAGTGCCAGCAGTGGTTGCGAGCAGTGGCTCTGGCACCAGCAGCAGGTGAGAGCGGGGCCATCATCGGCAGCAGGTGCGAGAAATGACTGCTGGCCCTCATCATCCCTCAGCATCAGGGAGAGGTGGGGAAGCCCTGAGGGGTGGTCAGTGGAGGCAGCCACTGCTCACACTCAGCACCTGTGCTGGCAGCGGTTATGAGTGCCAGGCTGGACAGCAGTGTGCGGGAGCAAAGAATTTTTAGTAACGACCAGAGGCTCACCCCAATGACAGTGACTGGTACCCCACCTTGGTCTGGCACCCCCTGCTCACCTGCCTCACCATCCTGCCATGGTCAATGCCCACCATATTCTGCGTATACCCCCCTGGTGGTCAGCGCACATCATAGCAACTGGTTGTTCGGTTGTTCTACCATTCGGCCTATTTGCATATTAGCCTTCTATTATATAGGATATCTTGATAGAGAGAAGGACCTGAAATAGATCTATTTTAAGTAAAAAATGACTTTCATAGGAAGGAAGACAAAGATAAACAGGGTTGTCAGAAAAATACAGAATGTTCAATTAAATATGAATTTCAGATCAACAACATATTTTTTTTCTGTGTAAATATGTCTCATGCAATATTTATTATTTTGCTGGGTGTAAATGGGCCTGCAATACTTTGGACCCATATGTTTAGTAAATAGTTATTCACTGACAACCTGAAATTCCAATTCAACTCAGTGTCATGTTATTTTTTTCAATTAAATCTGGCAACTCTAAGGATGAAGTTATTGTGAGTGGGAACTACTCCTCCAAGAAGCTAAGGAGGGACAACTCTCTGGTCAAACAAGCTTTTCACACTGTTTTATTTCCTGCCTCCCAAGATGGTCTACCAATTTCATATATTTTATCTTCCCTATTTCCTGCCAAGAACACAGTTTTTTGGCAGAGGTGATATTTGGCCAGTGCCAGTAGAGTAACCAACTAGCAGCCTTTCTGATAGATTAGGCATCTGAATGATTGTTGTGTGCTCATGCAATACCAGCTGTTCAATGTTTTGATTTTTCACTCGTGGTTATTGGCAGACATGAAGGCACCTGAGTGTGAGTTAATGACATAGGTCCAGTCAGAAAGCTCAGAATTTTGTGCCTAACAAAGCATTAATCTTTTAATATGTCCCAAAATATTTATTTAAAAATGAAACTATGCATTGTAAGAGGATAAGGGGCAAATTATATAACCACTTCAGCAAATACAAAAGTTGGATGGTTACAGGCACTACGTTCCTTGGAGAGCAAATATAAGCGTATCTGTTCTTGTCTATTAATTTCCTATTGCTAAATGATAAATTGTGATAAATAAATTGTGGTTTAAAACAGCAGTCATTTATTTCCTCACAATTGTATGGGTCTAGCTTGGCATGGCCAGGCTCTCAGATGAGGGTATCACAGGCTGGAATCTAGGTTGAGCTCTTATTTGGAGACTCTAGTGAGAAATCCACTTCCAAGTTCATGTGTGTTTAGGTGGCTGGAAGGAAGCCAATGCCTCTGGGCCAGAGAGATGAAAAAGAATATGAGAAGATGGGAGTCAGAAAAAGCCTGGGTAGAAAGTTAACAGGATCATGTAGGGCCTCAGAGATCCCTGCACAAACTTGTGGTCACTCTGAGAAGAGAACATATAAGTTACTCAAGATCCCATTTTTATTTTCTTCAGATATATACCAGAAGTGGCTTTGCTGGGTCATATTGTAGTTCTGTTTTTAACAGTTTAGGGAAACTTCATATTGTTTTTCATAATGGGTACACCAGTTTACTAGTACATTCCTAGCAACAATGATCTCTGTTCTCCACTCCCTTGCTACTCATTCTACATGTTACATTTTTGTTTGTTTGTCTTGTTAAGCATCATCCAAGTATCTCTTTCCATTGATTTTTAGAGAGAGTGGAAGGGATGGGGAGAGACAAAAAGTGAAACATCAATATGAGAGAGACATATTGTTTGGTTGCCTCCTGCATGGAGGAATCCCACAACCAAGGTACATGCCCTTGACCAGAATTGAATCTGGGACCCTTCAGTCTGTGGGCTGATGCTCTATCCACTGAACCAAACTGACTAGGGCTCTACTTGTTATCTTTTGTCTTTTTGATAATAGTTATCCTAAAAAATGTGTGATGCTAGATCATTATGATTTTGATTTGCATTTCCCTGATACTAATATTGAGCATCTTTTCATGTACCTGTTGTCCATTTGAGAAATGTCTATTCAGGTCTTTTGCCCATTTCTTAAGTTACTTGTGTTTTTACTTTTGAGTTGTATGAGTTCCATATATATACTAGAGGCCCAGTGCACAGGGTGGGGTGGGGCCCTCAGCCTGGCCTGCACCCTCTCGTAGTTTGGGAGCCCTTGGGGAATGTCTGACTGATGGCTTAGGCTAATGGCCCAGGGGTATCAGGCCTAAGCTGGTAGCCAGATATCCTAGTGCTCCCACCACCACTGCTGCGCTTGCCAGTCATGAGCCCGGCCTCTGGCTGAGTGGTGCTCCCCCAATGGGAGTGCACTGACCACCACGGGGTTGCTCCTGCATTGACCCCTGGTGGTCAGTGCACATCATAGCGACTGGTTGTTTTGCCGTCAGACCAAAACCGGCTCTCCGACATCTCCCAAGGGGTCCTGGATTTTGAGAGGGTGCAGACCAGGCTCAGGGACCCCACCAGTGCATGATTGGGGCCAGGGAGGGACATAGGAGGTTAGCCAGCTGAGGAGGGATTGAGGGAGGGCTCCAGGACATGTCTGGCCTGTCTCGTTCAGTCCCAGTCAGCTAGACCCCATCAGTAAGCAAACCTACTGGTTGGAGCGTCTGCCCCTTGGTGGTCAGTGCACATCATAGAGCCTGGTCGACTCATTGACTGTCTGCCCCCTGGTGGTCAGTGCATGTTATAGTGAGTGGTTGAGCGGCCTTAGCATATCATTAGCATATTATGCTTTGATTGGTTTAATGGACGACCAGATGAATGGACACTTAGCATATTAGGTTTTTATTATATATATATACTGAGTGGCCAGATTATTATGACCACTTGATATTTGTAGGCAAATTAGCCATATACTGCATCATATGGGATATGGAAGCCGAAGGCCTGTTCAAATACTTTTGCTGTCTGCAGTTACCAAGATAAAACATCTCCAATTTGCACAGGAGCACAGGATTGGCCAGTTGAGCATTGGAAAAAAGTCATATGGTCCAATGAATCACATTTCCAGTTGCATCCTGCAGATGGCACAGTGAGAATTTGGTGGATACAGCGTGAAAGCATGCACCCTGCATGCATGAGTATAACCCTTCAAGCTGGTGGGGTCAGTGTTATGGTTTGGGACATGTTTTCCTGGCATGATTTGGGCCCTTTAATTCATGTGAAACAACGTCTGAATGGCACAACATACCTGAGTATTGTTGCTGATCAAGTTCATCCTATCATGTTGATGGTGTATCTCAATGGAGATGGCTTCTTCCAACAAGATAATGCGCCATGCCACAGTGCTCGTATTGTGCAGGAGTGCTTTCAAGAACATGAGGGAGATTTTACCTTGTTTAGTTAGCCCCCACAATCACCAGATCTCAATCCAATTGAGCATTTGTGGGACGAAGTTAAAAGAGCCATCAGGCAGCTGGTTCCACCACCATCAAATCTCACAGAACTGGACAGTGCTATTCATTAGGCATGGTGTAAGATTCCTTGCATCACCTTTCAACATCTCGTGAAGTCAATGCCAAGAAGAATCACTGCACTATTGAAGGCAAAAGGTGGCCCAATGAAATACTGATGGGGTAGTCATAATCTGGCCACTCAGCATAAT